>JASKGM010000005.1:12128271-12209534 GCA_034509205.1 Ceratonia siliqua
ATATATATATATAATTTTGTCTTATTATAAAATGCGGAGATTACTATGGGATTATCGATTCCCACGATGTATTAACTAGTTGCATTTCGTTCATCAATGTCAATAGAAGAATATCATTATGCCTCCCCTTGTATTTGAAAATTACATGTGCACACGCCCTCTAAGTATCACATGCTATATAAGGATGCCTTTGAATCCATATATGAAGTAGAAAACAAACCTCACAGCCGTTCGGCTTCTCTGTTGCAATGGAATGCCCCTTGTTGTCATTTCAAAGGCTTCTTTTCATTTTTCTGATATACACAACCTATCTCACTGCAACACAATCATTAATGATTCCAAGGTTGAGCCCAACTGGAAAAACAACCTTACAAGACCCTGCAGCCCTGGCTGCAACTGATACAGAAGACTTCAAAACATTTTATTACAAACAGATACTGGATCACTTCAACTATAGACCCGAAAGCTACACAACATTTCAACAAAGATATCTGATCAATTTCAAGTATTGGGGTGGTGCCATTTCTAGTGCTCCTATATTTGCTTACTTTGGTGCAGAAGCACCAATAGATAGTAGCCTTAGCAATATAGGATTTCTTACTGATAACGCTGCTTCCTTCAACGCTCTCATAGTACACATAGAGGTAAGATTTTGGTACAAAGAGGCACATGCACTTCCTATATCTCGTTCTCCAAATCTGCTTTTGTTTTTGTAAAACTGATATATCTTCTATGATGAATGCAATTCAAAGGTTTGGCATATTCTGACACTCTACCTAATTTTCTCATCAGCACCGATACTATGGGAGATCAGTCCCATTTGGATCCAGGGAAGAAGCATTGAAGAACGCAAGCACTATTGGGTATTTTAACTCAGCTCAAGCCATAGCAGATTATGCAGAAATCCTCATACATATAAAGAAGACATTACAAGCCCAAAACTCGCCGGTGATTGTAATTGGAGGATCATATGGTGGAAGTTAGTTCCTCGACTAGTCTTTCCTTGTGTTCCACTGGTATACTAACTGCCATAAATTTCTCTGTTAATATATCTTTGTTCTGCAGTGCTTGCTTCATGGTTTAGGCTAAAATATCCCCACCTGGCCCTTGGTGCCCTGGCCTCATCAGCTCCAATCCTCTATTTTGATAGGATTACACCACAAAACGGTTACTTCTCTATTGTAACAAAGGATTTTCGAGTAAATATACCTTAATTTGATGTTTGATCTTTCATTTTTCTTTCACATCAAATGCCTATAAATGGGTGGCTTGATGAGGACTTGTTATGCAGGAAGCCAGTGAGATATGCTATGAAACTATACTTCAGTCCTGGTCTGAAATAGACCGAGTAGCTTCTGCGCCAAATGGTCTTTCCATCCTTAGCCAGAGATTCAACACTTGCCTGTACAAACACTATATTTTTGCTGCTCTGTTTGTTCGTTTGGACTTAGCTTATTCACTCACTGTGATCATTGCATTTTATTATTTTTGTAGTCCCTTGAGTAAGTCTTTTGAGTTGAAAGACTACCTGGAGTCCATGTATGCTTATGCAGCTCAATATAATCACCCTCCAAGATATCCTGTTACAGTAATCTGTGGTGGCATTGATGGAGCTTCATTTGGAAGTGATATCCTCAGTAGGATATATGCAGGTGTAGTGGCTTATATGGGAAACGGCTCATGCAAATTTAATGGCCCTACTAATGTAAGTGAGACAACTGAGGGATGGAGATGGCAGGTAATTATTCCTGCAACTAGTTCCTCATGTTTTGATTCAGTGGTCTAATTTGGTATACTAACATTCTATAAAGATTCAACATAACATTCATGAAGGATTGGAATTCCTACACATATAAATAGCACTAATTTCCATATAAAAGTCACTTTTCATAAAATTATTATATAAGTGAACGCTTGGTTAATTTGAAGGATATCACAGGAAAAATGTATTTACTTCTGATGCTAGAGCACACAGTTCCTAAAAAATAAGTATACTGGCTTCTATTCAGATCCTTGTCACTAAATAACAAGTTGCTATATTATTAACTTTTTGTCTATATTATAATTAGTAGTGAGCGATGTTAATAGGTTGCAAGAAATTTTAAGTTCAATGCCCAGTTCTGTACTAGAAAAAAATAACTATCCTAATTAACTCCTTTTACCATTTCAACTATGCCCTAGTGGCTTCATGAGTGCTATGTATATAACCAACAGTTGGCCTTATGGGGTATAATATATATAGATATATATATTATATGATGTTTGCTTTGTAAATTTAGACATGTAGTGAGATGGTGATACCCATTGGCCGTGAAAATGATACCATGTTCCCACCTGACCCTTTCAACATAGACAGATTTGTCAAGCAATGCAAGAAAGCGTATGGTGTCTCACCTCGACCTCATTGGGTCACTACTTACTATGGAGGCCATGTAAGTACTTGTTTGTTCTCATTGTATGATTGTAACATCCATCCCTATATATATAGAGAGAGAGAGAGAGAGACTCATTCTTCAAAGGGTTTTAACTGTTGTGAACAAGAAATCTCATTGCTTTCGCCTGCAACTAATTAATATCATTTTAAATATGGGAGATCGATGATGCAATATTGAGAGAATCGTTTTCTTGTGGTAACCGGCAGGATATAAAATTGGTCCTTCAAAGGTTTGGCAGCAACATTATCTTCTCAAATGGGCTAAGAGATCCTTACAGTAGTGGCGGGTAAGCAACCTTAAATGATTTGAAAACTGATTATTTTTTAATGGGGCGTAAATTTAAGTGCTGGAGTTAAATACATTGCACTGATCTCATTTCATTGAAAAATAACCCGTTAGTTATTTTTTAATGAAGAGTGAATTTAGCCGCTGTTAGTGCTTCACTGATCTCATTTCACACTGATCTCATTATCTCTGACGCTTAAGATAGTGGTTCCATTTCATAGCACCCGGTTTATCCTCTCTTTTTCTCTCTGATATTGTCCATTGTTTCTCAATAAGCCAGCCAAACGAAGGCCCAAGCCATTTGCTTCGACTTTAATAAAAAAAAGCTTTAAAACAAAAATAATTTTACCTCTTTTCTTAAAAGTCAGGATTAAGTCAGGTTTTGCAGCTTCTGAACAAAATAAATTAAAGAGAAAGAAAATGTTTAGATAAATATATTGTTAAAATATTTTATATTTTTAAAAAAATATTTTTATATATCGTTTTCAGTAATTTTACATATTTAAAATTATTTTTATATTTTTACGTAATATATATATATATTTTAATAAAATTATTTATCCATAATTACATTCAAATAATAAATATCTGTTTTTTTATTTAAATCACTTCTTATGTTTTTCAGGGTGCTGGACAACATATCCGACACTCTTGTTGCCGTCCATACAGTTAATGGTATGCCTTTGTGTACGTAGAAAGAGCAAGCCATGAACACTAGTATCATCTAGACGCTCATCAATCTTCGTTAGTTATATTATATATAACTTTGTACTGAACCAGTCAATTTGTATTTTGGATGCATAACGAAGAGAAAAAACTGGGGTACTTTTTGATTGAGTGATGGAGGTTGATTTTCAGGATCTCATTGCTTGGATATTCTGCGTGCAAATCAAAGCGATCCTGAGTGGTTAGTCCAACAACGAAAGGAGGAGATCGAGATAATCAAAGGGTGGATCACACAGTATTATGCAGATCTTCGCTTACTCAAAGGGTCCTAAGAATGCTGCAGGAGCAAGTTGATGGGACTGAAAAAGGCAGCATTGCTAACTCAAGAGCTCAAGTTAATGTTGCCAATGCAATGTGATAAAGTTGAAAAGATAAATATAAATATCAAAGAAGAGGCACAAGAAGGACTCAGTATCTGTAGGCTAATATTGATCAAATTTAAACTCATTAATAACCATATTCTTTAAGATATCTAGAAAAAAAACTATGTGATTTGTTTTTATCAGTTTTATTTAAATTTATCAAGTGGGTCCTTTCAAAGTACTCATTGCCAACTTGGAAGAAACAAAAGGGACTAATTTCTAAGTAACAAATTATATATATATATATATATATATATATATATATGAAAGTATGGAAGAAATGAATGAGATAAGAGTAACTTATTCTAAAATTTAATATTTATTTCAAATATAAGAATTAATTATAAAAAATTAAATTAAATTCATTAATAAAATTTTAATTTTTGATGAATTTAGTTTCAACTACACCTAAATTAATAAAAATATATTAATCAGTAGATGGTAGGTCTCACTATTTGATACATTTATTTTGTCAAAAAAATTTATTAGTTATTTTTTAAAATAGTAAGCCAGTCGAATTAATCACAACCTATCCCTTAGATGACCCATCAAAAAACCCAATTTTTTTTAAGAAAAATGAGTATTTTGAGTAGTTGTACATTGTTAAACCCAATCTATCATTTTAAATGAATTATACGGCCAATTCAACGGTTCAACCATTTTAACCGCTCTAAGTGTATCAGCAAATTCTTTTTCGGGATGGTGTAACCGGAGGCCAACCTTTCAAAACAAACGACCCCAACAACTTTTGAAACCGCAAGAGGTTGGAAGAAGTAATGCCACCATCTATTACTGGAAAATGTTTAGTATTGCATAATGATACTCTTTCTGTTATATTTTGGACTTGGCCTAACTCCACTCCAAAAACTCGAGTCATGTGAGGGAGGTTTGCTTCGACTTATATACCGCATGTTATCATCCTCCACCTCCGATGTGGGACTTGCCAACACTCCCCCTCCACATCGGAGCTGTGAGGTTGGGATTCCCAGTTACGGAGCGTGGACGGCATACCCCGGACCGACATATGGCGTTGGCCGGCGGCTCTGATACCATGTTATATTTTGGGCTTGGCCTAACTCCATTCCCAAAACTCGAGTCATGTGAGGGAGGTTTGCTTCGGCTTATATACCGCATGTTATCATCCTCCGCCTCCGATGTGGGACTTGCCAACACTTTCTATTGTACGTCAGGTAATACATTTTTGAGTGAAAAGTGTATGTAACAGAGTACTCATCTATTACACTATTTATGCTTCACTACCAATTCACTTACGCTTTAAACAAAGAACGGGAAGAATGCTTCAATCAAGAGTGATAAAAGGGTCTTCTTCTAAATCGAGAACTCCTTGAAGGAAGCTTCCCAGCATTTAGATATGGGTGGGTATGTAAAGGACGATATGTATTTATGCATTCTTGGGATACTTTTGAGAGCCTCTGTCCACTACGTTGATCTTATGGAACCCTGTAATTGGCTTTTTGGAGTCCATGGGTCTGTCGCCATAATTAATGTTTACCTGCGATTCCCATTTGTGCTCTGTAAGTTGCTTACTTGATTTCATATTAAATTTAGAACACCCAAATTATCAACAAATCAGAGCTTTAGTGTAACTTAATTGCAACTAACTTGATTAACTCTTTGGTCTATTATTTATTTTCACACAAGAAACAAATTTGCACATCTGCACGTGCCAAAAAGAAGAGTTTTCCTCTCTTTGATCCTCCTCTGTGACTGCTCCAATAGGGCAAACATCTTTGTTCACCAAGATAGGATCACAGCTCAGAATAGGAGATAGGGGGCTTAGCCTTTAAGTTATACTTATAACAGTTATATATACAATCAGTAATAATTAAGCTACAACCGGAGATAGGCTGATAGGGGACTTAGCCTTTATATTATATATATATAATTAGTAATAATTAAGCTACACATTCAACTCATTTGATAAAATCAAAAGACCAACCCAACTCCAAAAATTCCAACTTGTTCTGCCTTTTGCTAAAGCGCACACACTGATAACACCCTATACTCCTCTGAAGTGTATCAGAACTCGGAATCATTACGAACACATAGGTGGTGCTGTGTCATTGTATTAAAATGCAAATAGTGAAGCTGAAACAACAGAATAATCTCATTTCCTTATCCTCCGATCCCCTCCAATTGAGCAAGAAATCAGCTTAATTTATCTAAAACCAGCTTTTACAAATTTCAATGTTTCATACATTTCCCTTCAGTTAGTGGTTTCCTCATTCCCAATCCACTTTCTTCATGATTTTCCCTGAAACACCAAATTTAGTACCAAAAATGTCTCTCATCATTACCATAAAGAAAAAGCATCAAGTTTGATTGCTGGGTTTGTTTGTATGAAGTGGGAAAAGTCAGCTACCTAATCTAATCTGGTTAGCATAAGTTGAACTTTTCACCGCATAGGCGTCCACTAGAGATTAATTGATAAAGAATTTCCAATCATCTATTCTATGTGTCTCTTGTAGCCCTGCTTGTCTGTTCACACAAGAGAATCACCCACATACTTCAAAATGAATTATAGTCATTGGATGCTATCATTATGCTAATGTTGGTGCAACAACTCATAAATATAGAATGATAACTTTTCCTGCATAAAATGGAGTAATTTTTCCTTAAAATACCAACCCATGTGGATAATGGGATTGTGTATTTTTGGTAGTTGATGCCACTGCCATTAATAAAAGATAATGTTTTGTGTTTATACAAGGAAAGATAATTAAGTAAAACAAAGAACAACTATGAACAACTCTCATAGATGGTTAATAAATTATTAAAGAGGTTTTATTGTCAATACTTATCTTCAAGCTGATTAAGATCATCGCTATCCACTTCAAGAGGATAACAGGTACATCCTTTGGAAATTAGAGTACTAGAAGACATGCCCTGCAAATATCGTGAAATGGACATGAATATTTCACATTCTATTAGTCCCAAAATTACATTTTTCTCTTCACAAAAGCTAAAAGCTTTTTCAACATGAATTTTAAGTACTAATCATGGAATTCATGAATCATTGCTACACCCACCTCTCTCTGCTTCCTGAAACTGCAACGCACTTTAAAGTTTAATGTGTAAGGTCTCAATTAGTTATTGCAAATTCATGACACAGAAACCGTTGATGGTAAAGACCACGCGGTTCAGTCATTGTGGATTCCATATATGGCAGCTCGATAGCTATAGCATGGTTTACTATTTTATATAAAACAGTAGCACCATTTTGACATAGTCTTGTCCTTTATTTTATTTAATTTTTCTATTATGTAATTAATTTTAATTTATGATTTTGCCTTACACATTGTCAGATCATCTAGTATATATACATGAGATCAGACACAACCTTAAAACATCGAAGCCTAGGAGATATACTCGCAAGTCTCAACTACTCTTGGCCATGGGATCCCTTTTGTACTCATTTCAATGGCTTTCTCTGTTCTTCCTATTGTTCTCCCTTTGTGTATCTGCTTTCAACGTTCCAAGGTTAGGAACTTGGCGGAGAACTAACCAGCATGAACCCCAAACCATTTCTTCCTCGCATTTACCTGAGGACCTCAAGACATTTTATTACACCCAAAGGCTTGATCACTTCAACTATAGGCCTGACAGCTACACCACTTTTCAACAAAGGTACATGATAAATTTTAAGTACTGGGGTGGAGCTAAATCAAGCGCACCGATTTTTGCATACCTTGGTGCAGAAGCACCTGTGGATGAGGATATATATTATGTTGGATTTCTCAGAGATAGCGCTCCTCGGTTCAATGCTCTTATTGTTTATATCGAGGTAAGATTGTGGTATAAACCCAGCTTGTCAGCTATGTGGTCATCTAAGGCAGCCTAACACTTGTAGTAATAGAAAACTAATAATTACATGTTAATCATACGCCTTTTAACAGCATAGGTACTATGGGAAATCAATACCCTTTGGGTCATGGGAAGAAGCTATGAAAAATGCGAGGACTCGTGGCTATTTCAACTCAGCGCAAGCTATAGCAGACTATGCTGCTGTGCTTTTACACTTGAAGAAAAGTTTATCTGCTCAGAATTCTCCTATCATCGTTATTGGGGGCTCATATGGTGGAAGTAAGTGACCGCATAAGGCGCATATAATTAGTTTCAAACTTTCAAGAACTAAAATATTTGTCAACTAGAACTTAAATTAAACGAATAATAGCTTTTTCCACATAAAGGAGTTTGTTTCATTACTAGTAGTTTTTCACATGTATATGAGGATTTAACTAGTTTTCTTTACCTAATTTTATGCGGTGCTTGCATCATGGTTCAGGCTAAAGTATCCCCACATTGCTCTTGGTGCTCTGGCTTCATCAGCACCAATTCTTTACTTTAACGGCGTCGCCCCACAAGCTGGATACTATTATATTGTAACCAAGGACTTCAAAGTAATCTGTCAAACTTTTTATTAAATAAATAAAATCGTTTTATTAAATCCTTCAAGAACTTATTGCAGCTAGTGCATAATTATGAGTGGTGTAGGAAACTAGTGAGAGCTGCTACCATACTATACGTAAATCATGGTCTGAAATTGACAGAGTAGCTAAGAAGCCCAATGGTCTTTCAATTCTCAGCAAAAGATTTAAAACTTGCAAGTAAGTTTTATTCTCTGCCATTGCATGTCGATTATCATTGGTTTAATAAACTTCTTAAAGCATGGACTTTTGTACCCAAATGTCTTCTCCTTTTCATCTTGTTAATCCAAAAATCTAATAAAAAAAATTGCTTTCTTTTTCTTGTTTCAGCAAACTGAGCCACGGTTTTGAGCTGAAGGACTACTTAGACTCACTATATACTGACGCAGCTCAGTATAATCACCCTCCTGTGTATCCAGTTAGGGTCATCTGTGGAGCTATTGATGCAGCAGCTCAAAAAGCCGATATTCTTGGCCAAATATTTGAAGGTGTTGTCGCTTATATGAAAAATAAATCATGCTATGACATGAATGAATACAATCATGCTACTGAAACTAACCTGGGATGGAGATGGCAGGTAACTTTTATGTTCTTAAATGAATCTCATTCTAGTTTTGACCACCAAGTTTAACCTTGCCCCCACTTGGCCCCCTCCAATTGGAATCTTTATTAAGAGTAAATTAACTTCATTAACAGACATGTAGCGAGATGGTTATGCCAATCGGTCATGATAGGAACGATTCAATGTTCCCACCAGCACCTTTCAATATGAAGAGCTTTGTCAATGAGTGCAGGAGCTTGTATGGGGTCCTTCCGCAACCTCATTGGGTGACAACTTATTATGGGGGTCCTGTACGTATTTTCTTATAATTTATAAACCCAGTTCATGAAACACCATATCCAATTTGCCATAAATATTCCTCCTCCTTTTCCACAAACCGATATATATAAAATAATGCGTTTTATTTAAATCATGCCTTCTGATATATATACACCGTCAAAAATCAAATGCAGGATTTGAAACTGATTCTCCATAGGTTTGCTAGCAACATCATTTTCTCTAATGGTTTGAGAGATCCCTACAGTTCTGGCGGGTAAACAAGGATAAGAAACTAAACTGATATACATGTATTTTCTTCTGCAACTTTTTACCAGTTCTATTATATATCAATTTACTTTAATCACTTTTTCTTTTTCTCTTTTCTTTATTCTAAAATGGATCGCAGGGTGTTGGAGAGTATATCAGATAGTGTCATTGCTGTATCCACAGTCAATGGTGCGTCATCGATCTTTATCATCTTGATCAGTTAATTAATGGCTAAATTTTTAATGCTTTTTAACATGAAGTTTTTATAAACAATTGCAGGATCTCATTGCCTGGACATACTTGCCGCAAAACCAAGTGATCCTCAATGGTTGATCATGCAGAGAAAGACTGAGGTCAGAATAATCAAAGGCTGGATCGCTGAGTACCAAGCTGACCTACTAGCACTGAATAAACAAAATCATGCATAATACTAAAACTCCAAAGTTGGTCCAGAATGGTGAAGGGAGGATC
Source organism: Ceratonia siliqua (assembly GCA_034509205.1). Lineage (NCBI taxonomy): Eukaryota > Viridiplantae > Streptophyta > Magnoliopsida > Fabales > Fabaceae > Ceratonia > Ceratonia siliqua. Next base: position 12,138,086 of record JASKGM010000005.1, read on the forward strand.
GAGATTATGACATGAGCTAGATGATGAATAATGTGTTTAGTGTTGAATGAAATCATTAAAAGCAATTAAGATTGTGCTGAAACGTTATCCTTTCATAGTCACTGGCTTAGTGAGTGCACCATATAATGGGTATAATACATTGAGAATATTATATTAGTTATTGACTTTATATTACTCTCTTACGCGGAATCCATTAATACGTGCTCTGTCCTCTGAATGGAGCCTATAAGTGCATTCAGCTATGCCCACGTTGTTACTGTTTGTAAGGGGAACATAGTTCAATTATGCTTAACATAGTGCAATTATGCTTCCTATCAGCAAGCACGCACTAATAATTAGGATGTTTGTCGGTATGCCACATCTTCTAAAGACCACCTCTTTCTGTTCTTTTATTTTACGTGCTTTGTGAGGCAGATTTAGGCATCTTTTTTAATATCCAATGAAAGTGGAGTACCAAAACGTAGGTCAACTACGTAAAGTGATAATAGGAATTAAATATTTGTTGAAATTGGAGAATTTCTCATAACTAACCCAACCTTAAAACATGTCAATGAATTGTATAGTTTATTCTCTATTAATATACTTTCTTAGAGATAATTATTAAGACGTTTATGGATATAACTTATTCTTAAAAATTGCTTTATGACATTCAAATTCTTTAAAAATACTTATGATAACGACTTTATATAAATATTTGATGTCATAAACATTTTTGAGAAATTTGAGTGTCACAAGACATCTTGTAAGAATAGGTGTGATTTAATAGTCAGTAACCAAGAGTTTAGATAATTAATGAATAATATTAACTAGATGTCATAAGGCATCTAGATATAATTTCTTCTACCTTTTATATATTATGTGATTTAATAATCAGTAACGAAGAGTTTAGATAATTAATGAATAATATTATTTTTGTATCATCATATAAAACAAATGTATTCTATTCTAAGGAGTTCAAATAAAAGTAGGAAGAGAATACTAAAAAAGAATTAGCGAAAGAAAAGAAAACTGTGTCCAAGTGGTGCAAAGAAAGAATTCACCGTATTACTCATCTCAATTCTCAAACAAAAAGTTTTTGTTTTTGTTTTCTTATTTTTTTTACAATAAATTACTAATTTGAGCCATGATAGTTTTAATGAAAAAATTATTAACTTAAGTGAAAAAAAAAATGGCACTGAAGTTAGAATAAAAAATAATTTTTTGTGCAAATATTTTTTCTTATTATACCAATAAAAAGTCATTACATTGTTATTTTTTATTATATAAAATCAACATCTCGTAACAAATATCAAATATTTTTATTTTTTGGATATATTTGACCACAAATGGACATATCTATTTTATAAATATGTTTTCAACTAAATATATCTAGCAAATAGATTGGACAAGCAAATGGGCCTATTTTATGAAGACAGTGGTCTTGTTTGGATAAGAAACCTCAAAGGTTTTGGAGCACATTTTGGTTAATATTTTAGAATGCTTTTTTTTTCCTGGGTAATTTTAAAATTAGCTTGTTGTTTGAAGTCAGAATCCAACTGATCAACTGGTTCCCCTAATTCCATTTTTAATTTGTTGAGATTTTCTCTCAACTATCATCAAGTGATTTTGTTAGCCAAAATTTCAAATTTGGGTTAAACTAAGTGATCTAACACCCATAATTATAGCTCTAAATCTCTTATTATCTGCACAATAATTGGCAATGGAACCTCTGAGATGCTCATTGAAACTGCTTGTTCTGGTTGCCTTAGCTTTCTTCTATGGTGATTATAAATCATTTAAAATGCCAAGGCTGGGAATCCGACGATGAACAACGGAAGTCCTTCCCTCATCATCTTTGCCTAAGAACCTCCAGAATTTCTACTACACCCAAAGATTTGACCACTTCACCTACAGACCGGACAGCTACACCACTTTTCAACAAAGGTGCGTGATAGATTATTATACCTACTGGGGAGGCCCAGATGCGCCAATTTTTGCATACCTTGGTGGAGAATCATCACTGGATGTGTACTTGTCTGTTGTAGGGTTCGTTCCTCACCGAAAATGCACCTCAGTTTAAAGCTCTCCAAGTTTACATCGAGGTAAGTTTGAGATACATATATATCCATCTCTCTTCTTTTACTGTCTGAGTATTCAAAATCAATTCGGATAATTTAACCTTTTTCTTGTTAATCCATATGTGAATTTACACACCTAGAGATAACAGTATATATCATCTCTGTTTTACCTTATTTTATCTTAGAAATCACAGCCATAGAATTTGCTATTAATTTGACCTGAGTGTAGCTTTTAAAGTAAGTTAAAACTTAAAACAAAAGAATGAGGACTTACATTGGTTTCTAAGATTCTGATAAATTTTACCTTGGCAGCATAGGTACCATGGGAAATCAATACCATTCGGATCACAAGAGGAAGTTATGAGAAATGCAAGTATTCTTGCTTACCTCAGCTCAGCACAGGCGATAGCAGACTATGCTGCTGTGCTCTTACACAAAAAAAATTGACTTTGGAGAATTCTCCTATAATCGTTATTGGAGGTTCTTACAGTGGAAGTAAGTATGAATATATATTCACACTATTATATATATGTGTGTGTGTGTGTGGCTGTTTCTTGAAAACTAGCACATCAATTAACTACGACTTACCTTGGATGGGCTTCCAATATGGGCTTGCATATTGCAGTGCTTGCTTCATGGCATCGATTGAAGTATCCTCACGTTGCACTTGGAGCTCTGGCTTCTTCAGCGCCTATTCTCTACTTTATTGACACTCTACCAGTACTTGGATACTTTAATATCGTGTCTAAGGACTACAAAGTAATCTATATTCAATCTAAAGCATATAATTTCGATCAAGTTTTCTGTAGAAATTTAAAATTTAATGTTGTGTGTATAGGAAACCAGTGAAAGCTGCTTCGAGACCATACGTAAATCGTGGGCTGAAATCGACAGAATGGCTTCCAATATACCTAATGGTCTATCTATTCTAAGCCACCGATTTAGTACTTGCGAGTAAGTAATTGCAATTTCGCTACAAGAACCATAACAATATATGTGTAAACCTTTTTACTCTCTCCCATTCTCTTACTTTCCATGTTACAGAAAATTAAAAGAAAGTGTTGCGCTTAAGTGGTACTTAGATAGTTAAGAGCATGTATACTGAAGCAGCTCAATATGATATATACCCCGTCTCATCACCCCGTTAAGACCGATTTGTGAAGCTATTGATAGGGAAATCAGTCATGCGCTGACATAAATAACTACAATCAACCAGAGGACGGCCGTGGTGTACAATGGGACTGGCAGGTATAACTTCTATATATTTGCATTTCTCTTTTGATAACTTCCACCCTGCTCACTCAATACCATTTGAACTTGCGACTCCTAATGGAACTATATGTACGGAGATTGTTATGCCAATTGGGGTGAGGGCAAGGGTTCATTGTTCCCACTAGTTCATCCTTTTGATCTGAAGAGTTACATGGATGGTTGCAACAGCTCCTATGGCGTCCTCCCGCAGCCTCATTGGGTGGCAACTTACTATGGGCCGGGGTCCTGTATGTTCCTTATTCAGCTTCATATATATATATATATGCACAGATGCACATGTTTGATATGTACTTCCTTCCACATTTTTTCATTTTATCTTAGAAAATTAATTAATAATTCCAACATATCTTCATTTTTATATGCTAATCATACTTGTGTAGAAAAAAAAATTGCAGGATTTGAAGTCGATTCTCCGTCGACGTCAGTTTGCAAGCAACATCATTTTCTCCGACGGACTGAGAGATCCTTACAGTGCTGGCGGGTAAAATACAAAATTAACATAGAAAAGAAAAGAAATGATCATAATGTATTTAATATTTCTTCTTGTACTTATGCATATTTTGATTCATTACAAGGGTGCTGGAGAACCTATCAGATAGTATAGTTGCTCTCTCCACAGTCAATGGTACGTACGTGATGGTCTTATACGTTATTACCATTTTAGCTGTTTATTGATGTTTTTGAAGTTAATCTCATATTCATATGTAATCTGCAGGATCTCACTCCTTAGACTTAGCTTATGCAAATCCAAATGATCTGGAATGGTTGGTCACGCAGAGGAAGAACGAGAGGCCAGTGATTCCTTTTTTTGCTGCCTCAAACTTGTACATGTCTTTGTTGGTTTGATCTTCTCTTTCAGTGTTAGTTTATGCTAATGGTGTTTGTTGTAGTTCTCTTTGTGAAACGTTTTGTTTGATGAACTTTGGAAATATCATTGAATATGGAACCTTTACAAACCCCCTTCACCGATGGTGCATGCTCATTTTCTCCTTTATTCGTTTCGTTTGCAATAACCACACTGTTCAGAGACTATCAGTAAATCAATACTGAATTAGAATCTCCAATAGAGTTCTTCACTTAACAATATTCAATCGAATAGTAGTGGCTATCTTAGGCTTGTTGATAATATAGCCTTAGCGCTCAACTTATTTTTCCTACATGAAAAAATCATTCAGCTTGTTTGAAGGAGAATATAGAAAGTAAATATCTGTTGAGTTCAATATTCAACATGAGGTCTACGGTTCATGTCGCAACTAGCTACCAGGCTTAATTCCCACTCTTTCTTTCCTTGATACTTTTTGCTTTTCAAAATATATTATATAATTGTTTAATTCCTTTTATTTTTCCTTTTTGATACTATTTCAAATTTATGTTTTGATTTTTGAATATACTATTTAATAAATTGTTCTGTTGAATTAATCGATTTAATTTTTTTTTTAATCTAAACAAATAACTACAAGAAAAAAATTTTATTGGTGACATTTTAAGTCGCCATTGAATTTGGCAACATTCTGGATCACCTCTAAAACTTATTTTTAATGGTGAGCCTAAAATTAGAATAATAAGTAATAGATTTTAGTGACAACTTTATATCTACCTTGTTTTGTCACAAAAAACTTGGAACATGAAAGAAAAAGCAACAAGGTTAACGGCATTCAAAATTGCCACCAAAAGTCTTCAGTGATATTTTTCAACCTTTGGTGTCAACTTTTGTCGCCACTAAAGCTTTATTTCTTATAGTGAATTCTATAAATTAAAAGTGGGGCCCAAAATTTCACTTTATTTCTATTTTTTTATATCAGCATAAAAATCATTTCAAAACACAGAAACTTGAAATGAAAATTGAATTATTTTTTGGTACCAACAACATAGAAAATTGATTTAATATTTCATATAAATCATTTTCATTTTTCACTATTAAACTATATTGACTTAAAATTAAGTACAAATGTATTAAAATCTTTATTCCACAAAAGGAGGGAGCTCCCATTTGACTCATGGAAATGATAGTGAAGTTTATGCTCAACATACGAAAAATACTATTTTTATATCATTTTATAGAATTACTTTACATTATTACATTAAGTTTAAAGTGAATTACTTTTATTTCATATCGTTATACATTTTTTTCCTTATTTTGTAAGATATTTGTAAAATGATAGTGGGTAAGAATAGCATTAATATTCTAAAAAGACCATATTATTTATCCAAGGGACACATATCAATATCAATATAAATTTAATTTGGTCGTTGTTAAGACTAAATTAATATATTTATACTAAATTTTAGTAAAAAAAATAATATAATAATAAATTAGTATATTCATATAAATAAATAAGTTCTTTTTAAAATAATTTATTTAAAAAATAAATAAATTGAGCATTTACTAATAATGTGACCTGTTATTAATTTAGACAAAACATAATATCTCCTAAATCAAAATCATTTCGAAAAATGTCATGTTCAAACAATAATAAACATTATATTTAAAAATTTTTAATTAATTAATTAATGATACTTTTATCTATTTTTTATAAGGTAGATGTTATGTTTACTCATAATATTTTATGAATAATATTTTATTTATAATTTTTTAAAAAAATTATAATAAAAATATTTAAAAATAAATAAAAAATAAAGTAAAAAACAGTAAAAGTAAAAAAAAACAATTTTTTTATTTTTTCAAAATTTTTTAAATTATTTCTTAAAATAAATTATAAAAATAAAAAACTACTAGCAAAAGGCCTTTATGGGCTACCGCATCCGTATCTTTGGTCTACAACGAACAATGTGAATACGAAATGAGTAGCAAAGGACCAAAGGTGTTGCCGTTTCATATGTAAAAGAGGGCAGCCATATGCTGCGTCGTTTTACAGAGTAAAAAAACCTCAATTTTGTGGGAGCTCAGAAGACAACTCCCAGTGCACCAGATCGAACCAAGATGTTGGCGTTGAAGTTGAAGCGATTGATACCCCAATCTTTCTGTATCAGAGCTTCGCAACGCATGAGCCAACAGGACATGCTCCATCTACTTCCTTCACAGCATTTGGCTCAGATGGCTTCTAGACGTTTCCTCGATATCTACCAGGTACTTTCTTTTTCTTTTCATTCGCTTATTCGTGCTCAAGAAAATGTAGGAAAAATACGATTTTTACAACGAATTCCCCTCGATGTTACTTATTTTCACCCATGATTAGACTCCAGTTCTTTTTGCCACACTCATTTGGGAAAAACTAAATTTAATTGTAGTTGGGAAACAAGGAAGCAATCAAAAAGGAGCGCGCTCGACTGTAAGTCTAATTTTTTTCTTGCAGCAATTGTAGGAAACTTTTCGTTGAGCTTGTAATGAAATTTAGTTAGTGATGTTGATGGGATTTTTGGCAGTGCAGATGAGATGAGTAGGGGATACTTTGCTGATATGGCTGAGCTCGAGCAACATGGTGGCAAGGTATTGCTGTATTAAACTGTTGCAGTGTATTTACTCTGGATTATTTAAGCTTTGTTCAAAATGATACTCTACTTGTTAGTGACGAAGAATTAGTTGTTTGTCATTTTATGTTGTCTCTATAGCGTGTGACAAGGAGGAATGCATCTCAAGAGATAAAGATATCCTTCACATACTTATATGGGTGTTTCTATTAAAGATTTGAATTAAGGTGACCTTATAAACTAAAATAAATTCTTCAGACTCCCTAATCCTTAATTTTATTTTTATCTAACCTTGGAATTATGTGCTGAATTTGGTTAATTCAAGCTGCCTTCGAGTCTGAATTTTTTGCTAAACTAACCTCAAAATGTTCAGCTATACTGTTTTGATCAACATAGACATTCTATTATCTACAAATCAAGTGATCGCTTGCTTTTTACTTGAAGTTACATCTTTGGGTGTATGAGAGATCTATTAGACTATTAGTGATATTAATGCAGATTGCTATGGCAAATAAAGTGATAATTCCTGCAATGGTAGCTGTGAAGTTTCCTGATTTGGAAGTCATTTACTCAGATGGTAAAACAGCGAAGCTTCCCATCCGTCTATGTGAAAATGTAGTTAATCATGACAAAGCATCAGTCCCCAAGGCATCTCTACTCTGTCTTTCATTTCGTGCAAACTCGCAGGTAATGAATCATGGTAGTGTTTTGTAAGATGTTGCTTGTGCCCATCAAATGCAGCCAACTCCAACAATGTATACCTTAAATGGTTAACATCTATTTAGGGTTTGATGTACATTTACTATTTAATTTGAGAGCTGCAGCTGCAAAGTTGTCGCTATCCATTGTCCAGAATGAACCATATATAAGTAGGCAAGTAACATACCACCATTAGAGAAAACAGAGGGTAAATAACAAGATGGATGGTAGAGAGTGAAATATGAAATGTGGATATACTTTTTTTGTATTCTTACTAGGCTAAGTTTGCAATTCAGCCTAAGTGCTTTTTGTTTTTTCCTAGTGAATCGCTTAACTAATGCTACAATCATGGCCTTTCCTTCCTTGTAGAATTTCAACTACTGAGAAGTACCTTTTCCACCTTTGGAAAAAGATATATGTCCTTTGTATTTCTTTGTAACTTATTTTTCAGATGAATTTTGGACTGCTGTTGCTGCAATAAAATTCCTTTCTTTATCCTTGATAGGCAATGATTAATTCTTGGAGCATGCCTTTTGTTGAAGCTTTCAGTGAATCGAAAAACGTTCATATATATGAGGTATGTATCTAATTGGTTCAATGGTTCAGTTTCTTTGCATTTTCTTCTCTCCGTTTGTGATCATCTTTTTCTTAGAATACAGCTGTAGTCCCCCTCCCCCTAGATAATGATCTATTGTTGAGATCTGGAACCATATCCATGAATCAAAAGTAAATGTAACATTGGTTATTCCTTGAGTGCTGTGATAATTACTTATGCTCAGATACTTGTTTCTGAACAAAAGTAGAAAAGAGATGCTGGCTGGTGATTTTGATGTTTTTTGCATGTGTTTATCAAGGTACTTATGTAAGAGCATGGAAAGTTACTGGAAGGAGGAGATTTACTCCTAATTTTTTCTTGACTTTTCCATATATGCTACCATGTATCAGGTCACATATTCCAAACTCATCTGGTTTAGCTTGTTTAGAAGAGCCTCTCTGTCAACTACTTCCCAACCCCCATTCCCTCCTGTTTTACTTGTAACATGAAGGTTATCTTATTTTTTATAAAAGAAGAAATTATAGTAAGAACGAAGAAAGGTATAAATGACAAAATGGGCATCCTCCTAAGTTAAATAACCAACACTGGAACAAGATAATAAAAGAAAATAAAACAGGAACTTCAAATGCAGCAAAGCTGCCCAGTTCCTCTGCATATCTAAGAGAGACACTTACTTTAAAACCTTGAACCGAACAACAAAGAGAAGCCACAAACATTATCCTATTCTTTGCCCATAATGCATCTAGTAACATTGATAAACCCTTGAAAATACAAACATGAAGGTTATCTTTTGACTGCATTAGTTTGCATTTTCTGCATGTAGCTCAAATACAAGGAAGACAATTCATGTTTACACTTGGGCCATTGTTATCTCTCTCTCTCAGGATGATTGAATTTCTGTGAAAGCAAGTCAATCACATTTATCTGGGGGTTGTTCTTACAGATGGGAATCATGGGATGTATAGAGATATAATATACGCTATTGATTAGTTTTTTCTGTCTCCAATACTTATCAAATTTATAAGGAAACATACATGTTTTCCATCAGGTATCACTTATAGACTCGTGGCTCTTGTGTCGGTATCCTATAAAGCGTTTTCTTCTCTGGACAATGAGGAAATCTAATTGTGATGAAAGCAAGGATACACTTCAGAAGCAGATGGTGTATTCATTTGGTGACCACTATTACTTTAGAAAAGAATTAAAGATACTGAATCTTCTCACAGGGTATAGAAGCTTTTCCTTGCTTATCAAATCAAGGTTAGTCAACAAATTTTGTAAGGAAAGTACTGTTAACATCTTATCTTCACAGGTACATCTTTCTACTTGATAAATTTGGTAGAATAAGATGGCAAGGATTTGGATTGGCAAAACAAGATGAGCTGTCATCCCTCCTTTCTTGCACATCACTTCTGCTAGAAGAGTAATGAGGTAAAAGCTTTATCTGTTTGGGTGCTAGCTGACTAGACTGAATTTTTCTCCTGTGGATTTTAAGCATGTACTCTTCAGGGGAAAAAATCTTGATTGCCTAATGCTTATGCCTTGCTGCAGTCATGTTGTGTTTGTAATATTCTCAAAACCTTGATCCTTTTTACTCGTCACGCTTTTTGTTCTGTAGTGTGACATTTTTATCTCCATTTACAGAGATTTTGGAGGATGACAAGCTTGGTTAGAAGAGATTTCTTTAACTAGCCTGTCAGATTTTTATGGGGCCTCTATATTGTATTTTACCAAAATTGTAACCCAAGGGAAGCTCTGCTTTGGAATAAGTAGTTTATCATTTTTTTTTCTTCCCACAGAAATAACAGAGTTTCAGATTCAAATGAAAATCCCTTATATTCTTAGTAAAATAGGCGAACTGATTTTTTTTTTATTTTTTTGGTTTCAACCCCCTCTTCCAATAAAAATAGAATTCATTGTTGGATCAATTAACATTAGTTAACTAGTTAATTAACAAAGGTACATTAGTTTTTTAACTTCGTAGTAATGAAACCATCATCAATGTGTGCAAAAAGAAATAGGCTTTATTAGTTCAAGCCCCTTCTGTTATTATTTTTTTGGCCGAACAAGTTCTTTCTGTATGCTGCATATATTGTACCCGAAATCGGAAATCAAAATAGCTATATTATACTTGGAAGAAACATATGCCTGCAGGCAGCTACGAATCAGATGTTATCCTATCAGTTGGCGGAGTTATTTTTTTTTTGGTCGAGTGGAAATTTGATTCATAGGAGACAAGCACCGAATCCTGGAGATAACAGAAGACACAACAGGATTATCGTACATTTAACATTTTTAATCTAAACCTGCTCTTCTGAGGAAAAAAACGTTATAACACAAAATATAAACCACGAGGTGACAAAATTACTATTTGAAATTATATAATTATTTATCAAGTAGACACTTTAATCAAGGCAATATACACTTCACGTTCCTTTTCTTTGGAGAGGTTCTTCTGATAGATCAAGCCTTGCCTTTGATAGATCAAGAAGACAAAGTGCAATGTTATCGGGTTATCGGTTATGTTACCTGATGGTCAGGCCATCAATTCATGAAGAGCCCATAAGAAAACTTGGCCCAAACTGAATAGGACCATTGACATGAATAGATGGACTAGACTGACATTTGTAGCTCTGTTGGGGGTTTGATGGGCTGGGCTGATTTTACCTATGTTATTTTTCGGCAAGTCCGTAAATTATTGGTTTTAACCAGTTCATTGTTGATATTTGCTGACGTTGAAAAATTATTGGCTTCACTTGGTTAGGTTGATTTACAAATATTTTTTTGATTGTTATTTTATCGACATTAAATTATTATTCAGTATTGAAATTAAAAATGTAACTACTATATTAATGAATATTGGTTATTTTGTTTTAAAATTTTTATTATAATTAAATATTTAAATACCAAAATACTCAGTTAAAAAGTTAACTTTAAACGAACACATTTTATCATGAACTAAATTTTAATGTATTAATTATTTTTGTATGATGATTATATTTAAAATTATTATTTTATCGTAAAAATATAATTATTTAATTAATATTTTAAAAATACAAAGATAAATAATAAATAATTAAAAAGTTATGACAAAGTCATTATCAATCTTAAATAATTATCCATTGTACAATCCACCAACAAATTTGACTTATGAATCTTATTTAAATATTTTCAAATATACAATTTAACTTGTGAATTACTTTTTTTGTTCGTACTCATGTAAAAGGATCCAATTTTATTTTCTTTACGTAAAAAAAAGAAAAGAAAAAGAAAACTTATAGCACTTTCTATTTCTTTCTTCCCGTTTGTTCCCTCCCTTTTTAAGTACATGTCCATCAGGAATTATAGCACTAGATTGGTTGCTGATTGGCTTTTTAGAGAAGAGTTCTTTTTCTGATACTGAAAAGTGGTCTTCCTCACTCAACTCACAAGCTCAAGCCATAGACTTGGGGGCTTAGGAGAATTGAGTCCCCCACTTTGACCTTTCATTATGTTGATGCTGTTCTTTTCAATGTCCACCACCCTCTTCATGGCAAATTTCATAACAGAGTACAGTAATTTCTCCTTATGTAAGAGATAAAAAAAAACTTTAATCAAATATGGACACAATTTTTTATTTGCACAGATCTCCAAGAGATTAAAAAAATATTAAATTGCCTTTTAGAGATAAATATTAATTTAGATGTATGCAGTATGTATCAGGAACGGATGGAGGGGGCAAGGCTTGGCCCCCTCCTCCAAATTTTTTTTATATATATATACTTATATTTTTTAATAAATTTATGGGTCTCTTTAAATTTATATATATATATTTATTGAATAATGACTATGTTAAGAATTAATAAAAATAAAAAAATATTTAATTATCTTTTGATTGATTATTTAATTCATTTGGTATTAATTATTCTTGTTTCAACTATTATAATGAAGAGATTGTTTTCAGTTATGAAGCTTGTTAAAAATAGGTTCAGAAATAAGATAGAAGATGAATTTCTAACTTATTATTTGATAACTTATATTAAAAGAATGATTAATAAGAAATTTTATACATATTTTATTATTAATAAATTTTATAATATGAAAGAACGTTGTGTATAATTTTAATAAAAATATAATGTATTAACGTTTATAATTTAAATTTTATTTAATATTAATTATTAACATTTATTTTTATTTTTAGTCCATTTATATTATTTCTGGATCTGTCCTTAGTATGTATGTCAATTTATGTCTTTTTTTCATAAAGATGTTATTGTTTTTATTTAAAATATTAAAAAATACTAAAATTTCAAATCGTAATCCATTTAAAGGGTTCAATAATTTGTGACAAACAAGTGATAAAATCATAGAAGGAAAAACTTGTTAGTGTACTTTAAACTTTTTATTATTTAACTTGTTTTTGTAGTATAACTACTTAAAGTCGTATATATATTTTTTAGTTTTGCTTTACTATTATTGTTTTCATTTTTTAAATTAGTTCCTCTAAATCAATGAAAATTGAGGAAATGGGACGACTATCCTACTTCACAATTAAAAACCGTCATCCTCCAATTTTTTGTTCTCACTGCCTTTTGTTTTTCATTTTTTTTGTTTACATTATTTGTTCATTATTTATTTATTATATTTTAAATGATTTTAGATATTTTTAAATTTTTTATTTTTTCCTTCAAAATTTTTACTTTTTTGACTTACAATTAATTTTTCATTATTAAAAAATTTTAAAATTAAAAACATATATATATTCCTCAAAATACGACAATAGGGTGTGAGCCCCAAATATGGCTCTATCTCTATTCAACTGAAATAGAAATAGAGGAAGAAGCAAAAATTAGGTTACAAGGTAATTGAAGATATAAGCATGAATTAAAGAATCAATGCTTTAAATGAATTTACTTTTTAGTTCTGATAAAATTGTTCATTTATAGTAAAGACTTTACATTATTTTGATATCTGAACAAATTAGATTCATTTCCATGAAAATAAAGTTCAATTAACCAATAGAAAGTAGACTAATTTTTCTAGTAACAATTAACAGCATTTAATGAACAATAAATTTTAAAATATTTATTATCGGGTGCCCATTAAACACTGTATCAAAATACGGTGCTCCAATAAAAATCTTGTAATATAATTCTTTTTTAAAAATTTATGCAATACAATAATAACTAATAAGAGTGTCAACTACAATTAAAAATAAATATTAGGTATATGTAATTTTGACTAAATCAAGTCGCGACTAATTTCCTCTAAGATTTTTATACAAATAATGGGCCTGCTTGATTGTAATTTATTTTTATGTTCTTGAAAATACTTTTCTGAATCATTTTCTTAAAGAATTTGTGAAAATTAAAAAATTAAAAAAATTTCAATATATATATATATATATATATATATATATATATGTATATATATATTGTGTTTTTGAAGAAAAACGAAGAACATAACATACTAAAAAAACATTTATTTTTTGTTTTCTGTTCTAAAATGCAAAAAAAATAGAAATTGTTTTAAAATAGAACAAAAAAATTGTACTGAATAGATTTTTTTTTCTTTATTTTAAGAACAAAAAACTAGAAGATTAATTGTATATTTATCATTTTTTAATTTCTATAATAAAATATTTAAATAGAAACAAAATATTTTGTCTTTCTTATCTCTTACTTTCACCAGTCGTAGCCACAAAAGTTGCTGAGCTGCCTCTTGTAATGATGCAGGAATAACTATTACATACATTTAACTTTCAAATGCATATTTCAAAATGTATTTTATTGACATTAAATTGTTAGCCAGTATTACATTCAAAATTTAATTACTATATTAATGAAATTTGATTATTTTGTTTTAAAATTATTATAATTAAATATGTAAATACCAATATACTCAGTACTTATTTAAAAGGTTAATTTTAAATTAACATATATATTTTATCATAACATGTTTTAATATATTAATCATTTTTGTATGATGATTATATTTAGAATTATTATTTTATCATAAAATATAATTATTTAACTAATATTTTAAAAATATACAAAAATAAAAATCAAATAAAAAAAAGAGATACTTACGAGTTACGAGTTACGAGTTACGACGCCTATGGATTTTACATTGTACAATCCGCCAACGTTATTGTAAAGACTTATTACAATTTGTCAAAAGACTTTTTTTATTTATGAGTTTAATTATATTATATTTTTTTATAACTATCATATTAATTACTCATAAAAAAGAATTCAAATTTCATTTTCATTAATGAAAAAAGGAAAAAAGAAAACTTAAAACAAATTTCCTTATTTCCACGTCTTTTATTTCTTTCGTCCTTTTTGTTCCCTCTCTTTAAATACACAATCTCACTACCTTCTCCCTTCCACACTGCTCTCTCACACATGCAAACCTCGACCTTGTGATCTTCCTTAACTTTCACGCTCCCTCCCATAGTTTCCTTCTGCTTCAATCCCTACACTATGATGCCTCGCCAAGGTGGCGGTAGACAACCTGACATACGGGGGGATCAATCTTCTCCGGCAGCATCACAACCAAACCAGAGCAAAGGTGCTGGCCGAGGTGGTTCTGTTCCTGTACTCTCTCCCCAGGCACCTGTGACTTCTGCTGCTCTGCCAGTGATGATGAATCCGTCAGTGACTCCTGATGCTCCCTCCAGTTCTTCGACTCAACAGCGAGCTGTGACTCCTCCTGCTGCTCCATCTGTGATTTCTCCTTTAAGTTCTGGAGTAGAGAAGCAGCTCCCATTGCATTCTCCAGCGCCGTCATCATCCAAGGCTATGAGATTTGCTGATCGGCCAGATTACGGTATATCAGGAAGAAAAATTCAAGTCCGTGCTAATCATTTTCTGGTGCAAGTTGCTAACCGAGATCTCCATCATTACGATGTCAGTATACTTTACTCAAATTTATTGTTTTTTTTTTCATTTCTGTGCCGAGCTTGATTTGAACATTATTATTATTTCTTCTAGAATTATATCTGGGCAGGCATGGAAGGAATTGAACCGAGACAAAATGAAATGAAAATTTATTTCATTTCTTAATTAAATACATCCCATTAATTTTTTTGGTTTAATTATTGTTAGTAATTCTTTATTAATATGCATTTAATTTAATTTTAGTGCCCTTTGCAAACAAGTGACCGAGTCAATTTATCTGTCTCTTAAATTAATTTCATTTTTTTGGAAAAATGGTTGTTGGCTTAATCCCTTTTATATATGATCTGTAAGCTACTTGGGTGCTTCCTCCCAGCACCCTCAACATTTTCCCTTGAAATATAACCTTTTCAGCCGGGAGAGGTTGGTATAGAACTTCTACCTACATTTGTTTCGAAATCTTATGTTATTAGAGATGGGTTGACATATTATTAATCAAATAATTGGTATTAGCATATATCCCAAATTATACTTTGTCTGCCCTTTGTTGATTCTTGATTTTCTGTTTCTTACAACTTCTTGTTGGTTTCACCTCCATTTTGTTCCATCTCTTCAATTTTGTTTTCTTAAGTGCAAGAGGAATATTCTTCACTTTTATCTTTGGCTAGAGAGTTATGAGTTGTTTGCCTTTCTGTATAATTAACCACTTGATTTATGGCATGTATCAGGTATCCATAACTCCAGAAGTTTCTTCAAAAATAATCAACAGAAAGGTGATGAATCAGTTAATGGAGTTGTATAAAGATTCACACTTGGGTAAGCGTATACCAGCTTATGATGGCCGGAAGAGTCTTTTCACAGCAGGCCCTTTGCCCTTTTCATCAAAGGAATTTGTGATCAAGTTGGTTGACAAAGATGAACGTCCCTCATCTTCTGCTTCAGCTAGGTGTGTTTCTGTAAGAGCACGTGTTAATTAATCTGCTGCATATATCATGGCTGGCTAAATGTTACTTGTGACTTTTTTATACAGAAAAAAACACGAACGCGAGTTTAAGGTCACAATTCGATATGCTTCTAAGGCTGACCTCCATCATCTGCAGCAATTCCTAAGGCGTTTGCAATTGGATAATCCGCAGGAAACCATACAAGCTCTTGATGTTGTTCTGAGAACAACGCCATCGGAAAAGTAAAGTTTTTGTGTAAATTTAGTTTTTGTTTTATAGTGTCTGTTTAATTATGGTTTTACATGTCTTAGTGACATTATGAACTGTTTGCCTATAGATACACTGTGGTGGGAAGGTCATTTTTCTCACCCAATCTAGGGCAAAAGGGTCTGATTGGTGATGGGATGGAATATTGGAGAGGATATCATCAAAGCATTCGCCCAACCCAGATGGGACTTTCCCTCAACATTGGTTTGCCTTCTCTTTATTCTTAATATTCTCTTTACTCTAAGTACTTTGTGATTAAGTTGCATTACAATTTAGATTCCTTTGTCTTTGACCTTTGTGATATCCTCGTGCTGCAGATGTGTCAGCCAGGTCATTTTATGAAGCAATCCTTGTGACTAACTTTATAGCAAAACATTTTAATTTTAATTTGTCAAGGCCTCTGTCTGATCAAGATTGTGTTAAGGTATTTTTTTCGTTAGATTTTATGATATTGATTCTTTCTACTGAGACACATTTGCTAGTTTAAGCTTATTGCCATGAAGTTTAAGTTTTTTAATTACCTTAATATTATGATCATATGCCATGACAAAGTTTGTGTTCTGTCTTGTAATTACCACAAAAACAATGTTAAAAAATACATAAAAATATTTTTTGTTTTTTTTCTAGAGCAGTTTGTCATGTGTCTCTCCTTTACTTGTTAATTCAGGTTAAGAAAGTTTTGAAAGGAATCAAGGTAGAACTTACTCACAGTGAACATGGTAGAAGTTATAAAGTCAATGGACTCTCAAAAAATCCGCTCAATGCGTTAACGTGAGCTTTATTTATTTATTTCAGTTTGATATGCGAAAAATAAAGCACAAAATTAATTTATTATGAAGTAGCATAATTGCAAAAGTTTTTAAAAATGACATAGGTTGTTTTTCATTTTGGACAAGTATAACATAAATTTGAACCATTTTTTTTATTCATTGATAATATTGGCTTGGTTTTTTAGTGCTTTTTTTTTTTATAAGCACTTTCCCTTCATTTATCATGTTATATACTTCCTCACTTAATCATTTTGTTATTTTATTTTCTCAGGTTTACTCTTGATGACAAAAGAACAAAAAAGTCTGTCGTTCAATATTTTCGCGAAAACTACAATATTGTGCTTAAGTATTTGGCTCTTCCTGCCCTTCAAGCTGGGAGTGACACAAAGCCTATTTATTTGCCTATGGAGGTTTTTCTCCTCACCTTTTTCCCTAAGGAGGTAATTTTGTGCTAGATTTCAGCTTCGTTTATGAAGTTTTTTCTTTGCACTATAGCTTTGTCAGATTGCTGCTGGACAGAGGTACTCCAAGAGATTGAATGAGAAGCAAGTAACTGCTCTTCTAAGGGCAACCTGCCAGCGTCCTCATGAAAGGGAAAACTTCATAAAACAAGTATTTTACCAAACACCATCCTATAATACAGTTTCTCCTCTACAAGTGCTTAAATATTAATCATTTTGATGCTTTGCAGATGGTTAGGCAGAACAATTTCAACAGAGACAAGGTTGTCCATGAATTCGGAATTCAAATGAGGGAAGAACTTGCGTTGGTTAATGCTCGGGTTTTGCCTGCACCAACGGTATAGCCTTATGCTTCTAATACGCAGACAAAATTTTCTCTTTTTTATTTCTAATTTTTCTTCCTTACTGCAGCTTCGATATCATGGAACTGGGAAAGAATCATCTGTCGACCCCTGGATGGGTCAGTGGAATATGATAAACAAGGTAGGAGTCATCATATATTTTTAGAAGAGTAATGCCTATGCCTATAAGATTTTACTTTTTCATTTTGATGTCAGTGTCTCAACTGATTCCCTATGAAAACTTCGGTTTTGAGCAGAGAGTTCATATTTTCTGGTAATGCTGCAGAAAATGATTGATGGTGGCAAGGTGCTATATTGGACTTGTCTCAACTTTTCTGCACGAGTGAGAAGAGGATTTCCATCTGAGTTTTGTAGTGAGTTAGTCAACACATGTATCGGCAAGGGAATGGTATATGATCGATGCCATGTTTATATTATTCCATTGCATGATTATCTCCATCCTCATTTTTTTTTCTAACTGCTTGGATTTTGCACTAGGTTTTCAACCCAGAACCTTTAATTCCTATAACCTCAGCTCACCCTAATCAAATAGAGAGAGCTCTAATGGAGGTTCATAAGCAGTCTAAGGCAAAACTTGCAAACATGAAGCAGGAGGGAAAACTTCAGTTGTTGATTATAATTTTGCCTGATATCAGTGGGTCTTATGGTGGGTCATTAGATCAAATTAAATTCATATTGAATCCCTAAATTTTGGTTTAGTCTGCTTCTTACATTAATATTTTGTGGTTCTTGCAGGGAAGATAAAGCGAATATGTGAAACAGAATTGGGAATAATATCTCAATGCTGTCTGCCCAAGAATGCTTTGAAGCTAAACAAGCAATATTTTGATAATCTGGCTCTCAAGATAAATGTCAAGGTCATCTTCATCCTATCACTCTATATATCTATATAGTAGACTTGATCATAATTTGGATTCGCTTGAACTTTTTGAAAAAAAAAATTCAAATATGAACTCAGTACAATTTTAAAATTTTTATCTGGGTTGATGGTCTAGATAAGATTGTCCTAATGGAAATCTAACTAAAATAATATTTTATTTTACATTTTAAATTTAAAAAAAAACAATTTTAAAAGTAAACTTAAAAAATAATATATATAATTTTTTGATAAAATAATATATATATATATATATATATATATATTAAAATTAGAGTTGTCAAAATAGACTTGGCATTAGCCCACCAACCCATTTAAAAGGACGGGTTGGCTTAAGGGGAATGTAGCCCGTACTTTTTTTCTTTTTCACAAAAAAAAATATTTTGAGTTTTATGGTTATTAAAAATTGAACCTAAAATCATAGGAAGACAATATAACTCTTTTATCACTAGTCTACAAGTTTTAAATAACATGAAGAACAAAATTTTATATAATACATTTATATCTGGCGAGCCAATCTCCCAAACAAAAGACAGGGCAAGTTTCCCCCCATCCTGATTAAAGTATCTTAAAATTTATAAAATATACCTTTTTTTACATTAAAAAGTAAATTACAAGTATATGCTGAATAAAAGAATTTAAAATATTATTATATTCGAGCCAATCTTAAGCCTAGCCATGATTAAGTATAATATAAATCTTGTTTGAATATATTTCATTGCCAAATTTTAAATCTGTGATTGTTGATTGTACAGGCTGGCGGAAGAAATACTGCGTTAGATGATGCAGTTCGGAGAAATATTCCTCATGTGACTGATCGCCCGACAATAATATTTGGTGCAGATGTAACACATCCACAACCAGGGGAGGACTCAAGTCCTTCTATAGCAGCGGTAAGCTTTCTCATTCCCTATTCTTATATAGAAATTTTCACTCTGTTTAATTGTAGAATGACTGGTATAGGTAGTGGCATCCATGGATTGGCCGTGGGTCACCAAGTACAGGGGGATTGTTTCTGCCCAGCCTCACCGTGAAGAAATTATACAAGATCTCTATAAACTTTCTCAGGATCCTAAGAGAGGATTTGTCCATGGTGGAATGATTAGGTAAAAGTATGAAAACTGATACAACATGGATACGATATGGATACAGATACACAACTACACAATACAATAAAATTTAAAATAGTTACAAACATGATTCATTTTTTAAAGTGTCTGTGCTAGTGATTTTGTTACCTTTTCTTTTCCTGCAGGGAGCTACTTATTGCATTCTATAAAGAAACCAAACAGAAACCTGACCAGATTATTTTCTACAGGTTGATTTTGGTTTAAGCAGCATACGTTTAATTTTCATATAGTATTTATTATATATAAAATATTTATTCCTACCAATTTCAATTTGGCTTGGTAGAGATGGAGTGAGCGAAGGTCAGTTCAGCCAGGTTTTGTTTCATGAGATGGAAGCAATAAGAAAGGTATGGCTCTTAGTACATTTTCATTCATTTTGCAGTGCTACCTTCCTCTACGTGAGCTCTAACTTTGTTTGTGTATCAGGCTTGTGTCTCAATAGAACATACATATCTACCCCGAGTTACCTTTGTGGTGGTTCAGAAAAGACATCACACCCGCCTCTTTCCTGCAGATCCCAGAAGCCGTGATCAGACAGATAAAAGTGGAAATATTCTCCCAGGTTTGAATTCTTATGAATCATTACTTGCATAAAAAATTGAAAACTCTTTGTTCTTTTCTCTATGTTCTACTCAGATGCATATTTTTTGTGCTCTTAAACTTGGATTTAGTTTATTGATTTGAGATTATTTATTCTATATCTTCGAAGGTACTGTTGTTGATACAAGTATTTGCCACCCGAGAAAGTATGATTTTTACCTCAACAGCCATGCAGGAATTCAGGTAAAAGTTCATCTATCATTTTGCTGGATCATCTATATCATTTTGATTGCACTTTTTTCATTATGACACAGGGAACAAGCAGACCTACACACTATCATGTTCTGTATGATGAAAACAACTTCAAGGCAGATGAGTTGCAGAGCTTAACAAACAATTTATGCTACACGTAATATTCTCTCTCTCTCTCTCTCTTTTCCTTTTAACACCTTCTGAATCATCCGTTTGTTTATGTTTAAGGGGTTTGATTTTGGGTTTTGCTATAATCTTTCAGGTATGCAAGGTGCACTCGATCAGTTTCAATAGGTTTGAGCCTCTTCATCTTTTTTATTGCCTATATTCTAGTTGCCTTTTTTACTAAAGTCTGATTCTTCATTGCAGTCCCTCCTGCTTATTATGCACATTTGGCAGCTTTTCGGGCTCGCTACTACATTGAAGGTGAGATATCAGAAATGAGTTCTGGAATTGGAAGTAGGAGCGCTAACGTCGTGGAGATGACTCTTCCCTCCATCAAGGACAATGTCAAAGAAGTGATGTTTTACTGCTGAATTAGGATTTCTGGTTTGGAATGATAACTAAGACTTGAGAAGTGTGGAAGAAGGTGATAGTGTAAAGCATTATAAACTTGTGTTTGAACTTTGAACTCCGATTGTTGGTGAACATTTTCTTTTGGTAATTGTTGATGAATCTTTGCTCCTGATTGGCACCACTCTTTGTATGAGAGCGCAATATCATGATTCAAGAGAACAGTATTCTTTCTGAAAAATTCTGAGCTTTTAATTTTTGATATCATATTACTGAATCAATATGTATACAATAAATAAGAATAAATGTCAAAACATAAAATCACGTTTTTTTCTTACAACAGTCCTATTTTTTTTCTTAAAAAATAGTGTCACTCCAATCTGAGAAAAAATTTCTAAAGTATACACTTTGCATCTAAGATATGTGCAAGAAACTTATAAAATTTCATCAAAGTAAGTGTTTTAAGGGGTGAATCAATTAACACATCTATTTTATTGAATTTTTATTCACTTCTTAGCAATTAGTATATGTATTTTTTAAAAAATTTGATACTTTATAGACTTTTCGTATCACTTTAATGTCTTAGAATATAATTTCATTTTAGTTTTGCCATTAAAAAAAAAATTAGCAAGACAAAAAGATAAAACTAGAACGAACTCTTAGATATTAAAGTGAAAAAATTAATTCATAAATGATGAAATTAACAGTGACATCATTTTTTAATAATCCAAATAAGATATTGTATTTTTTTTGTTGAATCTATATATATATATATATATATATATATATATTATATTTTAGAGATTAGGCCATCAAATTAAAATTGTAATTTTTTATATTGTTCTTTCACTTTATCAATAATTGCCTTATGCCTCCACTAACTAAATTTTTATTTTTATATTGTCTTCACTCTATCAATAATAGGTCACTCAATTAATTATATTTGTTTTCTCACTTAAAAATAATAATTGAATAATTAAAATTTAAAATTTAAAATTTTTTCAATAATTAATATTTTATTTAAAATATGAATTAATGTCAAAATACTAGTGATTTTTGTCTTCCCTATATGGACCCTCCCCTCTATTTTAATGGAAATATAAATAAAGGTTTTTTTATTATATTTCCACGTGTTACTATACACTTAGAAATATAAATTGAATACTTGGTTAGGTGAGATTAGAGTTGGCAATCGAGTCTGACGGTGTTGATATACTTTTCAAAAATAATGTGGTTAAAATTATTTCTCTTATATTAAATTATAATAATTGTAGAAGAAAAATAATGAAAAAAAAGAGGGGAAAAATAATATTTATGAAACAAGAAATTGATAATTTTATTTTGTTTTATTTTGTATGAATTATATTTTATACTTTCATTTTCATCATTTTGATTGGGTGTTTTGTTTTTTATTTAAAATATTATTTATTTTTCTATACAATTCTTATTTAATGGTCAATATATCCACTAGAATTAAAAACAAAATGAAACAAAATTTTCCTTGTTGCTTAGGTTTTTTAATACGTTTGCCAATTAAGTTTTTGCAGAAAAGTATGAAGAAAAAAAACTAAACCTCTAAATGTACAAAATGAATTAAAGTCAATCAATTAAGTGGATCACAAATATTATATTACAAAAAAAAATACATATAAATATATCGCATTCAAACTTTTTCTATCCTATGATGTTTTAATGTTTTGGTTGATCCATCGAGCTATGAGCCAAAAAGCTCAATTTATTTAGACTAATATTTTGATGGTGCTTGTTATGGTGCAGTCCCATTTTTTAAGGCTACACCATACATTCTGACATTTAAATGTTATTTTTTTTTAATTTTTTGTCTCAATTTTTTTATATTTTAACATTAATTAATTATTGTTTATATCATATAATTTTTTGAAAATTTTTAAAAATATTTTTGAATTTTTTTATACTATTTATTCATAATTTTTTTGATATTATTCATTCATAAGCATAAAAATTTTAAAAATATATAAAAATATTTTTAAAAAATATATGAGATAAATAATAATTCATTAATATTAAAAATATAAAAATATAAAACCTATCCTACCCCATAAACTATGGCAGTAGGATAAATTTTACCTATTTTAATAGGTTAACCTTATTAATTTTTTTATTTTTTCACCTTTAAGTGAAAAATAAGAGGGATCCAGCTTCTATCTATTACATCCCGTGGTATAGGATAACATAATAACATGAGGGTGCTTGGTATGATGGGGCGGTACCATAAATTTAGCATCTAAATGTCTTATTTTTTTATTTTTGAATATTAATTAATTATTAGGTCATATAATTTTTTAACAATTTTTAAAAATATTTTTAAATTTTTAAAATTTTTTTATACTATTTATCTATAATTTATTTGATATTATTTATTCATAAGTAAAAAAATTTTAAAAATATATATAATATAAATAATAATTTATTAATATTAAAAAAATAATAATAAACAATATATCTTATCGCTACAAGCAATAGGTAAGATAGATTTCTTCTAACATCAGCCATAAACAAAAAGGTTTGTTATGGTATCGTCCCAAAAAATATATTTTGATATTTAAATGTCATATTTTTTTAATTTTTTATCTTAATTTTTTATATTTTTTTATATTATTTATTTATAAATATAACAATATTTTAAAAAATTTTTAAAAAATATATAACATAAATAATAATTTATTAAAATTAAAAAATAATAATAATAAATAAAAAATCCATCCCACCCCCACAAATTATTGCCATAGATAGATTTCCCCATAAACAAATCAAAGAGTAACTTTTACATAAGTAAATCTACTTATATATCAGAAAATAAAGATTGGACGGTCCAACTTTCTGTCCCAAGGTATCTGCGGTCTACTATGAAATCTCATGGGATTGCGAGATTGAATTGGGACCCACCTGAAAAAGCATGAATGCAGGCGCACGCCACACCTCATAAGCATCCTTGTACCGTAGTACTACTACCATGTTCCTGGCTTAATTTAACTATTTAAGCGGTAACGTCACTCCCCAACACATTCATTTCTTTATTTTCCCGGCAAGAAGAACGAAGCACTCAAAAACCCTAATATCACATTTCCATCGCACAAAACCTTCACTGAAGGGTCTCCTGTTGCCTCTCTATAACTCTAATTATTCTCAGCGCTAATCTCGATTCATCGTCATTAAAAACCCCATTTTTTCTGATAGTTTAAAGTGTGCTCTGTAGTTTTTGGGTCCTTCAATGGCGGAGGACCGGAACGGCGATAGGAATGAGGGAAGTGATTATAGTTCAGAGGACGAAGGGACTGAGGATTATAGGCGAGGAGGGTATCATGCGGTTCGAATTGGGGACACTTTCAAAAATGGGTGCTATGTGGTGCAGAGCAAACTCGGCTGGGGTCATTTTTCCACTGTGTGGCTCGCTTGGGACATCCAGAGATCGGTACGTGGCCTTGTATTTGTTTTCTGAGAAAACTATGGGAAAATAAATGCTTTTTGGGCATTACACGAGTTTTGCGTTTTCGGGCCAGTGCAAAAAATGGGGTTATTTGTGGGAAAATGAAAAAAAAAAATTAATGGAGAAGATCGAAGAGGAAAGAATATCAGTGGAAAGCTTTGTGCAAAACATATATCTAACTGTAATATGCTTTGTAGTCCCTTGTCCCTCTTTCATGGATAGAACTTATCTTAATTAAAACCCTTCATTGGTGATTCAGAAAATTTATAAGAATTTGATCTGTTCAAATTTATCATTAAAAGGATGATAAGATTATGCTGTTTAATTTTCTGGTTTACATCCCCATTGAACTGATAACAAATTGCCCTTGTCTTTATTTTCTTTTCAGCAAACGATTCTGGAAAGCATTAATTGATATTTTTGTTGCCTTGTCGATCTTAAAATTTTCGAGATCCTTCATCACATATATTTTATGACTCTTATTCTTTGTTCTTTGAGGACCTAAATAACGCAAGCACATGCCAATTTGCCTGTAAATTTATTTTGTAACCGTCTAATCGATGTTTTTTTTATGTAGCGCTATGTCGCCCTAAAAATTCAAAAGAGTGCCCAGCATTACACTGAAGCTGCAATGGACGAAATAAAGATTCTCAAACAGGTAGCAGAGGGGGACCCAGATGACAAGAAATGTGTTGTAAAGCTTTTGGATCACTTTAAGCATCCAGGTCCCAATGGCCAGCATGTGTGTATGGTTTTTGAATTCCTGGGTGACAATCTTCTGACCCTTATCAAGTATAGCAATTACCGAGGGATTCCTCTCTCCATGGTTAAAGAAATCTGTTTTCATATTTTGGTGGGATTGGATTACTTGCATCGTGAGCTATCTGGAATACACACAGATTTGAAGCCAGAGAATGTCTTGCTTCTGTCCATGATAGATCCATCCAAGGATCCTAGAAAATCAGGTGCTCCACTTATCCTTCCAAACGCCAGTGATACGTCTGTGTCAAAAAATGGAACCACAAAAGACAATAAAAGTTCAAATGGAGATCTGACCAAGAACCAGAAAAAGAAATTGAGGAAAAAGGCTAAGAAGGCAGCTCAAAGTTGTGTTGAGAAGGAAAGTCCCAAGGAAGGTGAGGAGGATTCTAAACCACCTGACTTAGAAGATTCTAGTAATGATGTGAAATCAATTGCAGAATCTATTGAAGATAAACCTACAAGTCCGCTAAGTAAAGATGAATCAAATGAGGTTGTTGAAACTAAGGATGTCCCCGAAGGAGGTCATGGTCATCGGAGAGGTAGCAGCTCCGTGAGAAAGAAATTGCTTGCAGCTGTTGATCTTAATTGCAAGCTGGTGGATTTTGGAAATGCCTGTTGGACTTATAAACAATTCACAAATGATATTCAGACAAGGCAGTATAGGTGTCCTGAGGTTATTCTTGGATCTAAATATTCAACTCCAGTGGATTTATGGTCCTTCGCTTGCATTTGCTTTGAGCTTTCCACTGGTGATGTTCTTTTTGATCCTCATAGTGGTGACAACTATGAGAGGGATGAGGTAATGCTTACGTTCAAATTGCTTCCCCCCTCCCCCTTTTTTATTTGACTGCTGGTTTGCTATTACCTGTTTCAGAATAGAATGAAAGCTCCTCTGGTCCATTCTTTTAGCTTTTGTTTGATTGCTATACAATTTAATATTGTACCTTTTCATGCTCTTACAGTCGCATGGTATACTGATGGTTTCAGGAAAGTTTACTTCTGTTGCTCACCTGCTTTTGTTGTTTTCCTCGACTACAAGCATAGTTGGTTGAATAAATGTTATATTTTGTGTTATTGTTAAAAGAAAGCAAATATCATCTTTTGGAAACAATCCTCTACCATGGGAAGGTTGGGTGTGTTTATCTATTCAAATAGAATTTTGAAAACTATACCACTAAGACTATAGAATTGTTAATTTGATGACGAGAAATGTATTTAAGGCACTAGACCAATAATAGAAATGGAAGATATTTCCCATTAATTGTTTGAGAAGCCTTCAATATACATGCTGTTTGTTTTTATGCTGACACTTTTCGTATTTGATGCCCCACTCATTCTGTCATACAGCACTTATCTTTGAGAGTATTATGTATGCCCATTAATTCTTTCTCATATATATCTGCAGTCTTTGAAAATTGGAATATGACTTGTATGTGAAAATAACAAGCATTAAATGAGAAAATCACCCTTTCCAAATACCTTTGACTGTTGAACTCCAAATATGGGCTTGATTGTTTGATACCTGCAGTGGACAAAGGACTTTTTGTTTAATGATTGACTTCTATTCTCACTAAGGATTTTAAACGCCTTGTACTCAGGTTTGTCTTCTGAAAGTTGGAATAAAGGCTTTACCTTCCAGTTAGTAAAGCTATGCGACTGGAACACCACTAAGACCTTCCTTCAAAAAATTTTGCTTGTTTCAATGGCATTTTGAAATCATCAATAATGGCCTTTTTTCTCTAAAGATGGTGTGATCTTAATTTTGAATGATATTTGCTTTTATTTTGGTGGTGATCTTAGGCATCAGGGTTTGCTATACTTATCTTATTTGGCTTTCATGAATTGATGAAAAATTTTAATCAATGGTAGGAAAAATGACCACTGAAAGTCTAAAACCATTGGTGTTACAAGCCCAAGTTTATAAATAACTTAAAGAATGCATATCTTTCCTTGCTTTGTACTTAATGAAAATATCATAATCTATACTATTGGTTAAGCTAATCTTTATGAAGGTAGGTCCATTTGATAACATTCTGTTCTCTTGGGGAGGGGGGAGGGGGGGGGGGGGGGGAGTTCAAGAATGTAAAATGTTGCGGTGGTTTGAACTTCAAGTGAAATCATATTCTTTTAATGATATTATACATTTTACTTTACAGGATCATCTGGCATTGATGATGGAGCTTCTTGGAATGATGCCTCGCAAGGTAGGAATGTTATGTATCTTGCTGAAAAATGACAAAATTGTTTTATTAATTTGGATGTTCATACATTCAAGAAACAATATGGTAGCTTAGGGAAACTTATTCTGAGGTAATGAGTATTAGTACTTTATTTGTTCTCATCTGCAAAAATTGAATAAATATTCCCTTCAGATTGCTCTAGGTGGCCGCTACTCCCGGGATTTTTTTAATAGATATGGTGATTTAAGGCACATCCGTCGGTTGCGTTTCTGGCCTATTAATAAGGTGCTGATGGAGAAGTATGATTTCAGTGAGCAAGATGCAAATGACTTGGCCGACTTCCTTGTACCGTTACTTGATTTTATCCCTGAAAAGAGGCCAACAGCTGCTCAATGCCTTAATCATCCATGGATCAGTGCAGGTCCTCGGATTTTTGAGCCCTTAGTGACTACTACTGTGCATCCTGAGGACACAGATGGGGGAATGTCTGAACAGATGAAGAGGGGAATGGCTGAGCTGGAGGCAGTGGAAGTTGGTGTGGGGAATATGGCCATTGACAAAACTCCAAAGCCACTCGAATAGTCCCAACCTATATAATAAAGTCAGCAAAATAGATGCGAATTGGCTTGTCTGGGTGGCAATGTATAAGCTTCACTGGTTCTTGGAGCACAATATTACATGGAAGTGTTGTATTAGACCTTCATTGACATTAACTTGGTCATATGTAAAGGTCCTGATTTGGTGAGGGCAGCTTGTCCACAACTACGGTCTTTCACTTAGCTGGGATTACAGATTGTCTACACATAGCATTCTTCACATTCAATAGATCTAGTGCGCTATCTTATACAATTTATTGTTTTTAGAGTGAGTTTGAATCACCTCCCCAGATTAGATGTTTAACTTTCAAAAATGCTACATTGATGGGTTTGAATTGTACATTTGAATGAGCCGATTCTTGAATTGTCCATATCAGAAATTGGTGCAGACTTTCCAGCTCTTCAAATTTCAAAGTTTCAAGTATTTTTTTTTCCAAGCTATTCGCCGTTAGGATTTCAAAGTAAACTTAGGAATCATTGTTTAGATTTGGTATATTTTCCTGAATTAGAGGAACTGCCTTTGTTTTAAAGCTGAGAAACTTGAGAAAACTTTAGGTCGATTAAAAAAAAAAACCAATCTTCCAAGTCAAGCTGATCACTCATGCTATTTATGTTAACTACCTTACAAAACAGGAGAATTTTCTTTAAGAGTTGAGTTTTTGGGGGCATGATCTCGCCAGTGGGCACTGGGCAGGTCTATGCACGTTCACCATGTAAGGCTTTGCTTTCCTTTTGATCCTTAGATTGAGCTACCGGCCTCTTAAATTCAAGGCTGTACTGGCATAGTGTGGTATACACATTGGGTCGACCCTGTTGAGTGAGCCACATCAGGTGCTGGCTCCCAATGCTTCCTTCAGCTCCAAAATTGAAGGAGTATGATCTTCGGATGTTCTCCTTTGGGCTGTTGACTGAATATCTGGAGATGCATATGTACATGGCAGGTTCAAGCAAGAAAAAGAAAACAAAATGTTCTACCTAAACAGAATGCAATGTCACATCAAAAAAGAGCGCAATCAAGTGTCACTTGTGAATATCATCTTCGAGGAACCAGCAGTGCTTCAAATCCTAAATACGCTGTCTTTAATGCAAAGACACAAATAATTTGAAAGCTATCAGGTAAACTTCGAAGATTACCCAACTGAAATGCTGATTGTGTGGTTTATTCAACTTTCTTTCTGAATTTTGATCCAGTGCTAAAGATAATGTCAAGTGTTTCTTGATGGCTGATTTATTCAATCATTGATCATGACTACCATAGCCATTATGAGCTCGAAGAAGCAATAAAAATTTGTCTAGACAGTAGCTTGAAAACACAGCCCACGAATTAGAGTGATGAGAATCCTATCACATCCTTTCAAATCCATTTTGAATGACCCTCACGCACAATTACCACATGTCAGGTATTGAATTATCTTCATGTTTTGACATCACCTGCAAAATGAATTATACACCCTTCAGGTTCTGAGGAGCTAATACAAGAATTTTTATAATAAAGATGACTAAATCTTGAAGGTCATTGGAGGCCTTAAACTTACTCAGATACCTCGGGTTAAAGGAAATATTTTGGGGAATATCAATAGAAAATTTTCCACAGCTCTTAGTCAAATACTAAAGTTAATGGAAGGAAAAAAGGGAAAAAAAAGTTTAGAGAGGCATTCTGGGGAAATAAGCAAAAATTTGATAAACCTTAGTACCTAAATTTGCAGTTTCTTCCTGTCAAAGTATTTTCCTTGCCTTGAGATAGTAATACACAAGAAAAAAAGCAACAACCGCACCAAAAATAATCCCAGCAGTTGTGAGCCAAAATGCAAACTGCATCAAATCCAAAAATGTGGTAATTTTAACAAAGATTAATTGCCAACCGCTTTCAAGAAGAATCAACCAAGTGATGCATGTAATAAGACTTCAGAAACTAATTCACATACCACATGTTCTTCAAGATATGACTTTAGGTTCATGCCAAATATGCCTGAAATCAAGAAAGTTTATCTTGATGTAAGCTTTAGATATGGCAATGGAAATAACATTCTCTCAGCTAATAAACCAGTTCTATGCATTTGACTTAATTATTCATGTCTTATAATAGATACTTCTTGTGTAATCTTAACATTGATGGAAAAAAATGATGAAATGCCTATACCTGCTACGAGGGCACCAACTGCCACACAGAATGTTCCAACCTGAAGAAGCAGTTCAACTCTGCTAACCTCTAGCCTCCGTGAGCTGATAAATGAAGTTCATTTGTTAAAACAAATAAGATTGTGTGTATGCATATGCTCTCAAGTGATCCTGTGTAACACTGTTTCATGAAGAAAACCAGAGTGGTTCTCTAATTTTTAAACTTACATCAGCACACAAGATTTCAGGCATTCTTAATTCTGGGATTACTTCTAATAATGCATTTTAAAAATTTTGATTGGTCTCCTGTCTTATTTGCAATCCTTATATGTTATTATATTATACCATATTTTGACTTCAGTGACAATACTGATTTTTGAATGGTTTAATGCCTTCTCCAGGCCTTCAGGGTTGGCTTTTGAGCCCATGCCATTATGTTATATCCAAAGTTAGTCAGTCCAAGCAAAACTGATAAATACAATCACAGTCCTATGTCTAGCATAGTTGTACCCCTTTAATAGAGTTTCGCATCAAATTATGAAATCTTTCAAATATGAAGTACTTTCTCAATATGCTGTCATCTACAACCAGTTATACAGCAAGCTTAACTTTGACAACAATCAGGCAGAGCCCCCGCCTCCCCCAAAAATAAATAAATAAAGAGAGAGAGAGAGAGAGAGAGAGAGAGAGAGAGAGAAGATATTCAAACCTCAAATTGACAGCTATAGAATCTTCCATTTCCCTTGCAGAATCAAGGAGCCTTTCAGCTTGACCATGACAAGATTCACATCTGCAAATGTAATTAGACAGAGAAGTCAACTTGTGATAAAATCATTGTCTTAGATTAAGAAATGCTGACTTAAAATTGGCAAGGAAAAGCGAATGACATTTTCTAAAATATCGAATAATTGAAGATTTGTGAATTCCTCACAGAAATTGTAACAGGAATTAGTAATATATTTGGACATCCACACTGATGACTAATTAGAATCGAATTTCAGAAAATGCCAGCTAGAGCTGCTACTAGCGAGGTATAAGAGCACTACATGTGACATCCACTTATAAGCTTTTGAAGGCAGCAGAAAGATGAAACCATATGGATTGCCTATGCCTCAGCATGTTACCTGGCATCTAGGGTAGAAAGGCTCCTTCTCAAATCCAATTAGTCTTTGCCATGTTCTTACTAGGAGTGTTTAGTACTAAGCAATTAGGTGTAACTAACATTTTATTATGTTCGTTGACAAACCACCTTAGGTAGAACTAGTCTTTAAAAGCTAGCTTATTGGTGGAAGGGTGCCCAAGGGATTATATACCTCACTTGACCAATCTATTCAAGTGATGTGGGACTTCTAACACTTCCCCTCATGATGGAGGCACCCGCGATGAAGAATGTCTGTAATGCTTGGCGTAGATCACCGAAATTCGACTCTAATACCATGTTGACAAACCATCTTAGATAGAACTCACCCCCAAAAGCTAGCTCATTGTTGGGAGGGTACCCAAGGGATTGTATACTTCACTTAACCAATCTACCTTAACGATGTGGGACTTCTAGCAATGTTTAAACTGGATATATCATTTTCTAATCACATTCTTGACAATCAAATGAAACTACCAAAGAGAACAACTATATGGCTGAGACATTGAGATTGACATTACTGCATTGCTTCTGCTAATTTGACCTCTATCTCTTATGTTTAATATCCTATTTTTGATGTTTATGCAATATTTGCTATATATAAGAGTCATTGTCAGGCATCTCCAGTTTATTAGTATATAGAATACTAATTATAAGTAAAAACTTATGATTTTGGGTTTTAGTTCGTTTTCTGTGATGTTAGTTCTGTCTTCTTAAGTCTTAACCTTTTAAACAGGAAGGTCATATGCGCACACAAAATCAATTATGATATGTAATTCTCGAATTAGGATTAAGAATAACCTTTGAAGATAATTTTCCAGAAGCATCTCAATTTCCTCCTCCTCCTCTACATATAGTAAGGAAAAGCAAATGAGAAACTGTTAGATAGGTAATCTGAGAGTCAGATGTATTGATATCAGCAACCGAAAAGAAAACTTTAAATAGCTTACCCTCGGCAATCTGCTTTTCTAAGGGCACTGAACACTCCACATCATCACTTCCTTTCTTAAGAGTGCAATTTCTTCCCATAATACATATTCGGCGTATTTCATGAGGGTCCTCCAGAAGGTCAAACAGCATTTGTCTGAGAGCTCCTGCCCTGGAACCTAACTCAACCTAGAAAATTGACGGAGAAGCAAATATATAACTATAGAGCATTTCCAATAACACTGAAGACACTTAACTTATTGAAAGAAAACTTTCGATAAAATACCAAAGTTTGTTTGCTAATACGAAGTTGCTCCAATATGTCACCAGTTAATCGGTTCGGCAAGACCTCAAGAAGTGCTTGTACCTAGGGCCAAAAGGGAGGGAGGAGAGAAGAGATGAGGAAGAAATTAGTTAGTTCCACTTACGAAAAAAATTGAGAAGGTAAAAATCTATACTAAGAATCCAGAAGGCAAAAATTCAATCTACTTTATAAAATATTTCAATGAGAAAGAGTTTCTGATTTTAGATATATGATATGCTAAAAGCATCTAATTAAGCACCTGGAAATTCACTTGATGATACTTTGAATATCTTATAGAATGCAAGCATGAAGATTGTAGCAAGTAGATATCACACTAAAAGTAGTAGATAAAGCCAAGGATTTCCCACCACATTTGGTTTACAGGTAGGTCTTGAAACAACTATTTGTCAAAATCACCAAAAAGAAAAAAACACGTGCACGAGAGCGCATACAAACATGCAAAGAACCAGCATCAATATACTCAGTTACTCATTATGTTCCCATACTCACACAAGGTTCTAAGTCCATTAGTCTCTGCTCTAACCGCTGTATTCTTGAAAGCAGTGCTGCTTCAACAACCTGAAAGTTCGACCAAGTGGCTAGGGGAAAAACAGTTCACAACAGTATGTCTATGATGAGAAGCCAAATAGATGATTCAACAGTATAAAAAAGCGAAAACAGAAATAATAGTCACACCCCTGTTAATCAGTATTGGAGGTCTAGGATAATAGGAATGCTCATATGAATAGTGACATTCAAGTTCCTGTAGCAGTTTCTTTAAGTAATCTTATTGGTTTAATTAAAGAGGGTATATAACACAAGTAACGAGCCTTGAGCCCAAAAGACTTGGTATCTCCCACCTGAAATCCAAAAGGATCTAGGGTCCTTTATGTGATTTCTCTTTTGCTATCCTATTTTTACCTAACGGCATATTTCTCTCCACAATTTGGCAAATGTAACTTGTTTTTACTCCTTCCCACCCATGTCCTCCTTAGTTTCTCTTTCTTCATCTTAGATTCTTTCCTTCAGTTTCGTTAGCCTTCTGCATTGCAATTGTCATGGTTTTGGTATAAAATCTATTTTAAGTATCATTTCAACTCAGAAATTTAAGTTGTTAGGAGAAGCCCATGAACGGCTTTATTAATTTTTAACACACCCCCTCACACAAAAGCCCTTTGGGCTTGAAATATGAACAAGCATGAACACAAATGAGAGATGTAAATTTCAGAATCAGTTTTGTATTTCATCATGTCAAATGAGTGAAGTAAATTTCAGTCTAACCTCAAGCTCAAATGGCATGGATGGCCCACCGTTGTTGTTCTTGGGGTTCAACCGAGGCAGCAATGACTCTAGAAAAGCTTTCCCTCCTTTACTGATTAACATCAACAGATGCAGAAGGTTGTGTTTAGTTCATTATGATAGTTTATTAAAGAAATAATGATAGTGAAGCAGCACATAACTTACCGATTGTAGTCAAATATAAGTACACTCTCTTGCATTGCTATTGCTCGCAATGAACCTAGATTTAGAAGTATAGCATACTCACGGACCTAATACATGAAGAAGAATATGGAATAACTAACTAAACTATATAGAAACTCAATAACATACACAATTTACTAGATGTTGCATAATCATCTTTACCAGAAAACTCGCCTAAGGAATAGACTTCCAAAACAAAAAAAAATAATGTTGATACTATAATTTGGTGACTAGAAATATATAAATGACCGTAAATAATTTCATTTTTAGGAGTACAAATGTTCAAATTGATAATAAAAAATTTTAAATTTCGAATATGACTTTTTTTATTAACAGTGCAATATCAGGGAATAGTTCAAGAACAACTTTTCCATCCACCATAATAAAGTCTAGGTGATGTCTCGTGTAACCTTTTACGCTTTTACTCTCCACCACTTTTAGTTTTAGAACAGAGTTTTTGTCTTGCATTTTACTTATTTATGTACTTGATCATATTAGGAAACTCCTACATGCAAAAAGGGGGGGAGCAAAGCAATAAAAACAAAGTTCAAATTCCATTTCTTACGTAATGTGATGCAACATACTAATTCCTGACCAAACTATTAACAAGGAGAACAGAGCACTGTGGACAATTTCATGAAAGTATACAATAGCACTCGTCTTCTATTGATCAAACTAAATAGCATAATCTGCAATTATACAGAGCAGCTAACTATAACGCAATACCCTACTCATGTCATTATAAGAGTGCTAACTAAATAACTCAATGAAATTCAAAACTCTAACTGAATGCGACATGGAATCATGAAATGGTACAGTATGAAAGAAATTATACCAGCAACGAAGGCATTGAATTTGTCAAAAACAATGACGGATCCACACTTCGAATATCTCGTGGACGAAGACCTGATAATTAAACACACATCAAACAATAGGGTAAAAATAAGATGATAAAAATTATGCATAGGGAGGTGTACTGAATTCAATAGCCAGGAAAGGAGGCTATTATGGAACATGGCCAATAAACAGCAGAAAGGAACATGACGTAGGGGCAATGAACCATCAAACAACAATGTTTATCCAAATTGCAATTTATGTAACCATTATCTTAAAAAAGTGAAGTAAGCAGAACTTCTAAAAAATGATAAAATACTAGCTGCGTGGGATCTTTTCAAGTTCAGTCATAGAATTTTAGTTACCACTTGACTTCAATAGTTGTCTCCTATTGATTTTTATCGTTGATACCGTCCCATTTGACTTCACTTCTACAACCTTTACCAAAAAAGACAGAGAGAGAGAGAGAGAGAGAATAAACAACAATTATATGGGAAAATGATCACCATAATTAAAAATTCCAGAATAAAAAAGGAAAACGAGCTAACCAAAACAAACCTCATAAACTGGTTCCCGAATTCCTAGGGAGACAGAATCGCCAGACGAGGTGGTCGCAATCCTCTGCGAAAGTGATTCAACCCTAGCATTGGTAGCAACAGAAATCCGGGTGCGAGTCTCATTTTCATCGTCTCTGGCCTCAGTATCGGAATCTGATACCACAGTTTCCGCTTGAGTCCACTGCTTATCCTCCGTGGATTTGCTTAAGCATTTGAGTCTGGAAGCCAAGGCCTTCGTTGTTAACGTGGGTGGAGAGAGCAGAGAGCTCTTGCTCCGGTGGACTAGAGTGAGAGGAGCTGGCCATGGCGTTTGAACTGAGCGAGATTCGGTGAGATCGGAGAAGATGACGTAGTTGGTAGCTGTGACCGAAGATTCAGAGCGAACAAGTAGAAGGTGAGGCCAATTTAAAGCCATATTCTGGTGTGGCTACGGTTTTGGTGATGATGCATGTACCTGTAAAGAATAGGAGTTGCACGAATTGGCTCTGTAACGAACAAAACCAAACAAGAAGATTGTTTATTGTGGTTGTGGATATGTTATTATATTATTATTAATTTATCACATGCACCCTTTTAATTACGTATAACAATTCTATTTCCTAAGTTGCCAGAAAAATAAAACCGGAAAACAAGAAAAACTCGTGTGGTTGAAATTTGCCGAGCCATGCCCCCGTACATTATCAATTTCCGAAAACACTTTCTTCTTGTAACATGCGCCGCACTCGTGGCGCTCGTCCACCGTTCCTTTCTTCTCCATCCCATTTACATCTTGTGAAATAAATTATGCATTTAATTTTAAAAAAGTTAATAAAATTAATTGTTTATTGTCCCAGGAACTTATATGAGTACTAAATTAAGTAAATAATTTATTTAACTTAATTTAAGTAAAACAATATATTACGTCATCTCTTGTAATTTGGTATATTTATTGCTTAAGATAATTTTTTGTAAATATATTAAGTGTGTCATATATTGAAAAGTACACTTATGTTTACATGTTGATTTTTTAAATTATGATTTATTTTGTTAGCATGTTATTATTAAAGTTTTTTATTGAATATATTATTATAGGAAAAGGAAGTAAAATGAAACTGTGATAAAGAAGTTAAATACAAATAAAATGTGCTCTTAGAATCAGATCAGATCCAAACTTTTTCGACTTGATCCTTTTTCATCATTTTCTTTTATGTGACAGCATTACCTCCTTCCTCTTTCTTTTTTCATTTTTTTAACTTGACATATAATCCGTTGATTAAAAAAAAAATTTAAAAAAAACGAAGACAAAAAAGGACTAGATCCTCGTTCGGATCTCTATATGCTTTTTGTAATTGCTTGTTCTGGGCGGTCATGCTTTCGATTCAAAGATATGTGTGGATATCGATTTGCTCACATTCCTTCAGAATCTATTGATGTTGACAATACTTTTGCACCCATATTTTTGGATTGTCTCTTAAATGTTGCTGGGCTTTATTCCATCTACATTCAGAATGGCTCCGTTTCTCAGTGAGAATTTTATCCCTCGCACTGCCATCCGTTTTAATATTATTATTATTTAACAAGGGCAGAGGTCAGAGATCACACCAACCCGAGTATACCCTGCGGAGGATACTTACGACCCTGATTGAACTGTAACACGATACTGAGCTGCTATAATACCTAATTTTACTCTAGAGAACCTACTGACTAGTATTTTTATATCTTGAACTAAAACATCTAGATTTCTGCGTCCCTGTGCGATCCCAGTGATCAAATGAACTCGATTGTAAGCCTAGTACAATTCTGCTACATTTGATGAGAGAAGGTGTAACAGGATTCTCCTTATACCCAATAGTATCACTCGTTCCTTCAGTAATTGCTGACCTCCTTTAAAACACCTGAAATTTGGATTGAGCATCAGGACCCCAAACTGAAACAGCTGCAACTGCCCCTTTCCCTTTTGCTCGATATTTGCTTCCTGCTGCAAACACTGCATATACCACTTTCAATGCTGGTACATGGCATAGCATTGCGGGGTGAGGTTTGCCATAATCCTGCTATTGGACTACCTGGCTTGTGCATTGTCTCAGCTATACCTGTTAATTCTTTCTGAGAATGTTTGATCTTAGAAAGAACTTGATCTGCCATATGAGTTTCTTGTTCAAAGATCCACTTATTCCTGGCATATCAGATATTATATAACAGTACAGCTATTAATATAGTAAGATTTTATACCCTATATTATCAGCTGTGAAATTTTTAAGCTACTTATCCCGCCAACCCAAAATAGACTGAGGGATAATTCTGAGTCCTAATAGTTAAGTCAGTCTAAACCATAGCTTATAATTGGTTTTGGGTTGAAATCTTTGGCCTGCAAAACTTTCAAGGTTATTAATTACTAGAATTTTCGATTGAAAATGTATGCAACTTAAGCAATAAGGATACATGGAGAGAGGGGGTAAAGGACGTAGTCATTTCTCTTCCCCAACACCATCCTTTATTTGGAAACATTCATAAGATTATGGATCAAATTTCCATTTTCGTCATTGATGAAAGCATAAAGGAGCAGATAATTTACAATTTCATAACTCAGATGATGTTCAATGAAGCTGGAAGAAAGTGTTTCGATTTTTTAGGAGAATTATGGAGAAAAGATAGATTGCATCACAAAGCTGTAAA
Source organism: Ceratonia siliqua (assembly GCA_034509205.1). Lineage (NCBI taxonomy): Eukaryota > Viridiplantae > Streptophyta > Magnoliopsida > Fabales > Fabaceae > Ceratonia > Ceratonia siliqua. Next base: position 12,176,112 of record JASKGM010000005.1, read on the forward strand.
ATTCAAAAAAAGGACAATAGTGGTGATTAAAAAAGACAATAACAAGGCCCTTGGTTAGTCAATTTCTCATATAACAAAGCTATTCTGCATGGATAGAGAGATATGAACACCAACACAAAAATATTAAAGCAGCTTCATCTTGGAAAATTCTACATGTACCAATTTGCCTAAAGACAGCAATTTTCCAGATGTCAGATGGCCACCCCAATGACCCTTTCTCTTTAATTATTCATTGACATCATGAAAATTCTTCAATAAGAGGTTGATAGAACAGTTTGTATACCTCCATAACTTCAAGATACCACATTGCCTCTCGGTCGGGGAAAGATGAAAGATCAACCATCTTGTGAACCTATTAATATGACATGGTCAATATCACTTAAAGTTCAGATAATTTTCTTCCAAAGCAAGCATCAGTGACTATAACTGCAAAACAAGGGTGAAGCATTAATTTATTGTTCCTTCGTGATCTTTTCCTCCAGTGGGAACAATATTATGATGGTTCTATGAGCGCCTTCACTATAGAAATTTTATCCATTGTTCAATTAAAATTAATTAAATAAATAAATAAAACCTACAAATATTATTTGTCAAAACTTTCCAAAGCATAAGGTTGAAAGTAAAATCCTGGACAAAACTTGCACAGATAGCTACACAAGTATTATTTAATAGAGAAAAAAAGAATAAATGAGAACTAAGTTTCCAAGAATGTTCCAAAGAAAACCAGTTCATCTTTGATGAACTGAACTTTAGGTAGTTTCAGGTAATGCGAGAGCCAGGTGAAGCATCTTTACTCTGGGAGGAACACTGTCCTCTTGTAAATATTTCTTCCCAGAATTATTATATGATTGTTTGCGCATAGTCATATACAAATGCAATGTAGAACACAACAATAAACTGCAACATATGTAAACTTCTAATTTCTAAATCCAGGATTTAACATGGTCGATAGAGGCCTTATCAGGCGCAAGAACTAAAAAAACAGTGAGCTATCCTCTATTTTAATTTATCCCTTTTTTTGGGTGAAAGTAAAAATAACCTGCTATCAGCCTCTATCAGGCGCAAGAACTAAAAAAACAGTGAGCTATCCACTATTGTAATTTACCCCTTTTTTTGGGTGAAAGTAAAAATAACCTGCTATCAGCCTCTTAGGGATAAATCCAAGTGAATTCGAGCTAGTTATATTTACAAACCTAGAGGTTTGAAGCATAACCAAAATAATACTAATACCTCCTTTATTTTTAGTGTATGGAAAAACAAAAGTTTGGATTTCAACTGAAAAGTGAGGAACACATATTAATATTATAGTAACCCTATCTATAAATTTTGAAAATTTTTTATGCCTTCAAGCTGAATTTGAAGATGACTAGGTTCTATTTTTGCTTTCATGTTAGCTAGTAGGTCCTGCTATGACCATGATTACTCTGTACGTTAGTGTTTCTTTGAAAGAGAGAGAGTCTGTGTCTGTTTGATATCACAGCATTGAACATTAAGTAAGTGATTGTAATAGCAGAGTTAGTTTTCCAATTCATTTTGAGACTACCTCAAATCCCGGTGGCTGTAACTTGTAAGTTTATGTAGCCCGTTAAACTACAAAGGGGAAAAGCTCATATACTTCAGTGGGTGGGTACAGAAAAAAGTGCAGGTAAATTACCTTGATCATGGGAGGCTCACCCGTACGGGAAATGTATCCCCCAACTACCATTACGTACATCCCTGGCGCAAACAGACAAATTTCAAAACATAGAAGCAGTTCAAGGCAGAATGTTGCATTTTTTTAGAAAATTGAACATTGAATGATACAATGTGCTGATACAGGTTTTGATTTCCAAAAGGTTAAAATGCTACCACCCGCAAGGATTGGACGATAATAAGGGGTTTAAGTTAGAAACTTTTACCTACTCTCCATGGCCGGACACGAAACTCACCGGAGAGGGAGAGCTCGATGACACCCGTACCGTCGTCTAGAAGCAAAGGTCCGCCGTCAGCGTCGGAGGCAGACACCAAAACGCCCTGTGGCGGGAGTGGTTGTAACTGGTAAGGAATAAGCAGAAAAGGTGGGAGCGTTTTGGGAATAAAAGAGGAGGAGGTAGGGAAATTGAAACCTGCAACCAAACGCGTTGGAAGAGGATGCCGCCGATTGTGAAGCCAATCTGGGAAGGTACTTCTCTGGCATCTTTCAGCTGTGAGCACAGTAGCTTCAACGCCGCGAGACTGTAATCCATCCCAGTCACTCTCTCGGTCTGACTTTAGTGCTTTACAACGACACTTCTTTCGCGAAGCCGCATCGTCGTTTGCTTATTCCATCACATTTTTATGTACTTTTTTCTTTTCCTGTAAAATAATTCACATTCTATTCACCAAAAAATTACTTCACGTTCTCTCTTATCTACTTATTTGGATGAATAAAAAAAAGAATTACTTTTTTAATAAAGAAAAGTGCATTTGAAACAGATTGAGACGTCTGTCATATTTGATCATTTATTTATTTTTAAAATATTATAATTTACTTAATAAAATATATATTTTTTATTAATTTTTTTATCGTAATAATTTAAAAATTAATAAATAATTTTGATGAATCAAAAATAATTAGTTCCACGTCTAAAATAAATTTAACTAATAAATACATATATATATATTAAATAATGTTTACTATGCTACTGCCTACTATTAAGACAATAGCAATACAGTCCTTTGTAAGAAGTTGTGAGTCTCATAAATGGAGCTCACATTTTTTGTTAGGACTCACAATCTCTTGTAAAGGAACTGTATTGCAACTACCTTAATCATGGAGCTGTAACTTAAAAATCTCCATATATAAATTATTAAAAGTAGCTATGAAAAATAATGATTAAAGATACATATCTATCCTTTAAACAAAAATTTCAAACTAAGGGCTTCATTTCAAGTATAACGGATTATTAAGGTAAGAAGTTAAGGTTTAGAAAGACATGCCTAAGTACTATTGGAATAGCATTGCATGAGAGTATAAACCTTGTAAAAGGAAGGATTTATGTAATAGTTCTTAATAAAGTCACTGTTATAGCACCAGATATAATTGATGAAGCATTTGATTGTCCTGCTACTTCCACCAATTTTATTCTGGCATTCTTCGTAGTTATCCAGCAGCTTGCTCAAAGGAATCGCATGCTGAAAAACGAAAAATACAAATTTCAGAACTTAATAATATGATGTGAAGTAAAGAGAAAGTGAGATTTGTGAGTTCTAATTGCAGCTAATTTGGCTGTGGATTCATTGTAACCAGAAGCAGTCGAGGCGAAAAAAAAGGGATATTTAAGTGAGGATTTTGGGAAAAAGTACCAGTGAAGTATGAAGCAAGCTTTCCATTGCAAAACCTCCCATTCGGCTTGTGATTCTTGAAGTCCCTTCCATAAAGAGGGGAGTCTGCTTCAACAATGGTGTATAGCATAGGTAGTTATTGTTGCCCACATCTACAATAAAGTCCACAAATATGAACAATGCAGGGACTAGAGGCTGTTCATTAGTCACACTAAGCACCACAACCAAAAGAAGTGAAGAACGAACTTGAATACCCCGTTCTTTCAATTTCTGTTCAGCAACGAGCTTCGTATTCCAAGTGTTGAACTTGGATTTGGATGATTAAATAAAATACAAAGTATAAAGAAAAAGTCAAATAACTTATTTTATACATTCTTGTTAAGTAGAAAGTGTTAACATAAAGACAGAAATAATAAAGATATAAAAAACATATAGGACCACCAAGAAAACATTTAAAAGAAAGAAAACTAAGGACAATTAAAAGAGTTTTTCAGGCATCATAATAAGATTCTCTACTGGAGCAATCTCAGCCAATCATTTAAAGGGTGACCAAAATAGAAAAACTCATCAAGAAGAGCAAGTTTAGGCTATTCAATCAAAGCAACGAAAAGGAAACTTTTCCAAGAAGCATATTTCGGCCAAATTTGAAGAAAAACAAAACTCAACAAAGAAAAAATCAAGAAAGGAAATTGCTAAATGTATGGAAGGAAAAAGCAAAAAGGAAATAAATAATCAAAGTCAAATCTCCCTGAAAAGGATCAAAAAGGAAGGAAAATAAATACAGAAGTTCTTCATCAAGAGAAGAAATTTCAAACTTTCTAATTCCTAAATCTTGAAGTTACAAAATGTATGGAGGAATCAAATCTCAAGATTGAAGGTATCATATCAATAATGCAATGGCTAATTTCTAAAGATTATAAAAAGAGAAAAAGAAGGAATAGTGATAGATCATCAAAGTTGTGCAATTCATATGTGAAAAATTCCTTCAGCCACATGCATTTATATGGTTTTTAATTCTAGTGAGAGTTACTATATGAGAAAAATTCAGAGAGTTGAGCATAAATAAGCATTCCCTATCTACTATAAAAGGGAGTTATTTATTTCATCTCCTATTCTAATTATTTTAGTTGGTGGTGAATTTGGAAATCATTATGTTCATGGCTAACAGTCAAAACTACTTGTTTTTGGTGAATAAGTAAAACCAAGATTGTAATGGTTGATTAATTAGTGATTAAAAATCCTTTAAGAGTTAAGGAGACTAGACGTAAGTCTCATATTAAAGCTGAATCAGAATAAATTACTGTGTTCTTCTTTATTCCCTTAATTTTCTTAAGTTATAATTTCTGATCTAAAGCAAACAAATTTTGAGATACTTCAAACTTTTAAGTTATCTCAAAAGTTTTAAGGGACTTTTCTCAACAAAATTTATATGTCAAATATTTTCAAAAAAAATCAAAAAGATTTTATTTTATTTATAGTATACCACCTTTCCTTCTTAGTACTGGTTAACTTTTATTTGGTATCAGAGCATGTTTTTGCAAAGAGCTTAACAACTAGAGCAAAGATCCAGACATTATGAATTAGTATTAGAATGAAAGATCATCAACTCATCGTTCTCTCTACTTCAATGGGAATCACTACATCTATTAGAAGGCTATGATGAAAATATTTATTGAATCATCTGATTATCCTGCTTGACAAGCCATCAAGAATGGACTAACGATTCCTACAAAGATGGAGAATGATAGAAAGGTGGAGAAAGAAGATGATGAATTGAATGAAGATGATATCAAAATAGTGCAAGCTAATTCTTGTGCTATTAACATATTCTTTTGTGCAGTAAGCAGTACTGAATATCATAAAATCTCTAGCGATGACACTACAAAAGAAATGTGGGACAAGCTGAAAATTACTCATGAAGGCATAAAGAAGATAAAAAGCACTAAAATAAATGTGCTGGTCAGAAAATATGAATTATTCATGATGAAAAAAGGAGAGACCATTGAAGGAATATTTGATAGATTTTTTAAGATTGTAGGAAATCTTAAGTCTCTTGGAAAACCATTTACAGATAAAGATCAAGTTATGAAAATTTTGATAAGCTTACCCAAGGCATGGAGTTCTAAAGTAGACACTATAAAAAATAATGATGTGAACTCTAAAAATGGGGTTAGAGTGTGGGGAATTTTCAACAATATGTTATAATATTCTTAGTTGTAATCCCCTCCAAGCCGAGAAAATATTTGATGCTCCCAATTGCACTCAATAGGGTATGACTCCCTCTCACAAATGAGTGGGACCCACTAACTTTAAGTGGGTGGATCACATTCATTTGAGTGGAGTCTAATGTGAGAGAGGGTCACACCTAATAAAATGTGATTAGTGTATCAAATATTTTTTCCTCAAAACCTAATTCTTAATGCCACTTAATTTTGTGAGAAAACAACCATTTTCCTTCCATCTATATAGTATTGTGCCAAAATAAGCCCAATCTCTAATGAAATTCATGAGAAGGTCTCACTACAAGATACCCAAGAAACATAATTGAAGAGGGCCATAAGGAGCAAGAGATATTGTTTGCTTATTGTAATTTTCAGCTTAAAAAAAGAGAAGATAACAATTGCCTTTAACTTAATCGTTTCTTCAACCACGCCATATGTACAAGTACAACAGGGTGCAATTTAAACTCAACCATGGCCAGAGAAAAGGAAAGGAACAGAAGAAACTAAGAATTAAAGAAAAGCAAAAAGAGACGTAAAGGCACTTGCATTTAGACATATTAATAAATAAAAGTTTAACTACTTACTATCTTTTAAAAAAATAATATAAAAAAATAATGACTAATTTAATTTCTTCATTTGTACTCCAAACATATATATTGGTCATAGAAAGAAAAAACTACAGCATATTTTAAATATATATTATAAGGTGTTTAAAATATATGTATTTAATACGGATTTGTCTATGTTACATCCCACCCCACTTTTTTATTTTTTTATTTTTTTATTTTTTATGTTTTTTTTTTAAATTTTTTACTTTTTAAAAATAATTAAATATTTTTTATCTTATATATTTTTTTCAGAATTTTTTAAAATGTTTTTTAATTTTTTCTTAAATTTTTTTACATCTCTGTTACTATTCATCTATAATTTTTTTTTATTATTCATTTGTGACTTCAAAAATTTTATAAAAAATATAAAAACATCTCAAAAAATTTTTAAAAAAATTTATATTGTAAAAATTAATTAATTAATTTAAAAAAATATAAAAATATAAAAAAATTAAAAAATATAAAAAAAAAATTAGAAAACTGTGGGCGGTGGGGAGTAACTCCCATTTAATACATAGCCATTTAGCAATATCATGAGCCTCAAAATTCAAATAGCAATACCACCAGCCTGAAAATTCAATGGTAAGTACAAGACTTGACGTGTACTTAAGATTTAAAAAATATGAATTATTTATGAGCTTGTTTATTCTTGAGTATAAAGTTTTTTTAAAAAAGGTTCTTTATTTTTTATTTCACCTTATTTAAATTTTTTCATTAAAATTTTTTTTAACATACTAATAAAAATATTTATGTGTTCATAACATAATAATTTAAAATGCCAAAAGACTCAACTAAATCATTTTGTCCTTAATTTTTATGTTTATTATTAGTTTAATCCATAATTTGTATATGTATTCTCAATTTAATAACTAACTTTTGTATATAAATTTAATTTTTACTTATATAATATTTCATAAATCATATATAAAATTATAAGTATATCTATATTTATAAAACTTAAGATATGAAAGTTTATTTTTACTAATAAAATTATATATGGATGAATCTAAAGCGATAAGCATGTAACTACTCACAAAAAAATAATTATATATGGGAGTTATGTGCATGTGGGTCTAGGCCGAACCCACGTGCACAAGAGAAGAGATTTACACTACCACCCCACACATGCACAAGAGAGGAGATTTACCCATTATCTATTCATGTTTGTCATGCTAATTTATTAAAATTAAAAAAATAAAAATTAATAGGTAATTAAAAATAATAAAACTTGTTTTAATAATAAATTAAAATTGATTTGAAAAGTAAAACTATTAATATTAATTGAGAATATTAATAAAAAATTTAAATAAAAATTAATTATATTTTAAATTACTAAACATATTTTAACAAACAAAATTTTAAAGAATAATAATTTTTTATACCTAAATTCTATAATAGATTGTATAATATTATATATATATTTTTTTCACAAAGTATACTTAAATTAATAAATGTAACTATATTTAAATTATAGATATCAAAATTAATTTTTATTAACTGAATTAGATATTAATCGTCATCATGTTTTTTTGGTTGAAATTAAATAATTTTAATAAAATTTAAAAACATTCAGAGTAAAAGAAAAATATATCAAAATTTTATCTAATAAGTTTTTTTTTTTTAGTTTTATAAGTGTTGAAGAGGATTAGGATTATGATATCTATAAATGTTACATGTGTCAAAGTTATGAGTAATATAGTATCTATATTACTATTTGTTTAAGAAGCTAATGTTATAGTTATTGGATTATTTTGATATTTTTTATGTAATCTGAAAGTGTTATACTTAGATGTAGTGCAAACTTATTATATTAATAGAGATTATTTTTTTATAAATATGATTTAGTATTTTGGATTGACTATTATTATTGTTATTATTATTATCATCATCATCATCATCATCATCATTCATTAAGGTCCCATAATATATTGTATTTGTTAGATGATTGAATTTTCTTTTTGAAACAACCAAACTAGTAAAATCATTTTTATAAGAAAAATAAATAGATATGAGCTTATACTCAAATACTAAACTGAGAACATGCGCAAAAGTTAAGAATAAAATTAAAAATTTGTAAAAAATTAGAGACTAAATTAAAAACACATACAAAAATTGAAGACTAAACTGAGAATACACACAAAAGTCAACGACTGAATGTATTATTTGGGTCTAACTCAACGACTGAATGTGTTATTTGGGTCTAACTTAACATTTTAACTTATTATATTATAAACACAATAGCACTTTTATTAGTATGCTAAAGGTAATATTGACAAAAGAATTTAAATTATACGAAAATAAAATGTGAAGAACATTTTTTAAAAAATTTTACACTCAAAGATTAAATTAAAAATATTCTTAAAAGTGACTAAAACAATATTTTACAAAATTCCAAGCCATTATCATTTTTTAATATGAATTATACCATTTAAAACTCTAATATATATCTGTAAATGAACTTCATTTATATATATATAACATTTAACAACTATTGATTTGATTAATTACAATTTAATAGAATATCTATACTTAACAACTTAAAAAAAAAAAAAACCTTCTCAGAGTTGCCCTGAGATATATTATTATTTATTATAGTGGCTTATCATATTGAAGGGTAAAATCCAAAGAGGAATACTTACTATTAAGAATTATACAAAGAATTATAAAAGGTTGCCTCAATGCCTCGTTTGATGACAGGAAGATATTTCGTCGGCATTGGAGAGTCCGGAACGGAATAAAGCGCGTGAAGAATTTAGGAAATGAAATGATAGATTTTTTATTTTACTATTTTAATTTGGAAAATGAAATGATAGATTTTTAATTTTTTTATAAGAAGAGTAAAAAAGAATAAAAATAAAATTCAAAAAAATAAAAGAATAATTTTAAAAAAATATGAAAAAAGCGTAAACAAAGGATTATAAAAGGGAAAGGTTGCCTCAATGCCTAGTTTGATGACAAGAAGGAAGAAGATTTCGTCGGGATTGCAGAGACCGGAACGGAAAAAAGCGCGTGAAGAATTTGGGTAATCCAATTATAGATTTTTTATTTTTTATTTTACCATTTTAATTTGGAAAGAAAATATGAACCACGTGAGTCAGAGAGATATACAGCTCAATAAGTCAATACTATAAAGCTCACTCACTCACATTCACGTGTCTTTGCTGTATATTGATATGATATGACGTCAATGCCACTTTTAAAAAAAATATATGTATCCAATCTCACTCGCTCCGGTGGAGAGCCATTGCACGCAGTCTATGTTATATAGAAAGTCTTTTATAATGCACGATTACTTTATTTTAATATTAGAGATTTTTAAATATTTTAAAAAATGATATGTTTGTATTTATCAATATTTTATGCTTGGAAGTTCATTTTTATCACAATACGAAAATTATAATTGCCAATAATTATTTTAAAAGTAATTTTTAAAAATATATAATATTTGACCAAATTATTTAAAAATATTTGTTGGTATATCGGTTCAATTATATTAGTAATAGTCATTTATGTATTTTAATTTTTTATAACTTAGATAATTTTAAAATAATTTAAGAGACACAACTATAATGAAATAAAATATTTCTAAAATATTAAAATAACATTATTCCGTTTTAAAATATTTTTTATATGGCCAAATAGGAAAGTATACAAATAATGCAAAATTGTATTATTTGATGGTGTCTTGAATCTTAATTTTGAAGCATCTTATAATTTTTAATATGTGCTTTAGATAAAAATATTAAATTTAAAAAATAAATATTTTAATATTTAAACTTAATTATGTAGAAATAATTTTATTTAAAAAATAAATATTTTATATTTAGATGTGAAAATATAAAAATACTTTTATATAAATAAAATTATTAAAAAAATTTAGAAATATATTTATTTAATTTTTTTTATTTTTACTATAATATATTTTTTTGAGAAGTTATAAATTTTTGCTTTTATAGTATGTGCTTATGCTATTTTGAAAAAAGCACTAAAATAAGAAAATAAACACTCTAACATTTGTTTCTGTTTTTTTTTTTCTCAAAATTGTTTATGTTCAAATGCAATGCCCAAAACGGGCTCTTTATTAATTTTAAAAAGTTTAAATTTACATGTGAAACTACTTATATTTCTTATATAAAATAAAACACAAAATTCTAATTTCATATTGATGTTCAGCTAGCCTAACTTATAGCTGTCTTGTATGGAATTTTATTTTTTAGTATATGTTTTGCTAATTTTTTTAAAAATATATATTTAATATTTGAATGTAGTTATATAAAAATAATTTTATTAAAAAAATATATTTATTATGTTTAGATATAAAAATATAAAAATATTTTTATGTAAGTAAAATTACTAAAAATAATATGTAAAAATATTTTTTATAATGTGTTTGGATAAAAAAATATTATATCACAAATTTTAAAAATTAATTTTTTTGTTAAAATTAAATTTAAAATTATAAATATATTATTAAAAATTTTATTTTGATTTTTATAAATAAAAATTTTAAAATAAACTTTTTTATTATAATTTTATTAAAATTATAAAAAAATAAAAAATATTATACATAGAATAAATATGAATAAAAATATATTAATAATAGGCTAATACTTTTATGAATTATACAAATTGATAATATTAATTATCCATTATTTCTGAAAACATTTGACGCATCCCTAACATCATAGAAAAAAGTTAATAGCACTTTTTGTTTCTAGCTATTTAAATATTTTTTTTATAAAAATAATTCTTATAAAATTTATAAAAATATTTTAAACTATTTATTATTTTTCTTATATCATTCTATTATATAACAATTGATTAAAAAATATTATGAATTTTATAAAAAATATTTGTGAAAAAACATTACAGTTTTATTTTTTATTTTTTTCTCGTTAATAATTAAAATCGTTTAATCTTCTAATTTAAATTAAAGTACATTATTCTTCAGGTTGGCCTACATAAAATTTCAAAACGGGCAGGTTTGTAGATATCTATTTTACCCACTTCTTTTCTTCAAGTCGCAACAACGTTAACTCGTTGATTTTCTATTTTCGCAACAACAACAACATCATATGACTTTATGTGAGTAAAATATCTTACTTCAATTATTTTTTTATTTTAAAAATATAAATACATAAAAAAAATTATATATTTTTTATTTTAAAAATATTATTCTTAAAAAAAATTTACTTTATTCTATTTTAAGGATATCATGCTTTCGAATATTTTTTATTTTATTTAAAAAATATCATTACTTAAATTTTTTTTATTTTTTAAAAATATTATGACTTAAAAAATTTAATTTTAAAAATATCATTAATTAAAATTTTTTTTGTTTTTAAAATATAATTACTTAAAAAAATTACATTTTACGTTTTAAAAATGACATTATTAAAATTTCTTTATTTTAAGAATATGATGACTTGAACTTTTTTTTTTAAATATCATTATTTAAAATTTTATAAAAATTATATTTACTTGAAAATATATAGTCAACAAAGTTAATAATTTTTTTTTCACCAAAGCAAAGTTAATAATTATTAAAATAATAAAAGAAACATACAATGAAATGAACGATAGTTTTTTAATGAGTGAATTAGAGAAATTAAAAATATAGATAAACATATTTAAATCATAAACTAAATTTAAAAAATAATGCTCAAAGCATATCATAAAAATGACAACACTCAAAGTATCACACTTACATGCTTCTTATCTCATATATGGTCACATTGTGAGACTATATAATTAAAAACAACTTGCATAATCACTATCTAAGCCATTGCATATGAATATGTAAAAAAAAAAATAGAGAAATAAATTTAGGCTGTGTGTGAAAAATTGAATAATATGTAAGATAAGGGGGTAATTAATAGAGTGAGGTAATTTGCTTTTCTTTTCTTTTGTTTTTGGGCTTTGGCCCCCTTTACCAAAAAAAAAAGTGAGATAAGATAAAAATATAAAATAGAGGAGAAGTTACTCTTATATTATTTGGATGTATAATAAGAAATAAATTATATTTTTTTATTATTTAAGATTTATAAATATTTTATTTTTAAAAAGTTACAAAATGGTTAAATAATTTAAATAAATCATACCAAAATATGAAAAATGGAGTGTAAAATAACTCACGATCAATCCACTTTAGAACAACTATATATATATATATATATATATATATAAATTTAAAATGTCTTAACGTTATCTCACACATTAATTATTAAAATTAATAACTGCTCCACGTTGACACACATGCCCAATATACATTAATACATATTAAATCATTAGTGTAATACACCTAGCTCGGTGGATGAGAAAAAAATTCAAGTATTATTACCGTATTGTATGGTGATTGTCTATATTATATTATGTAATATTTTTTATTAAAAAATATAATAAATTATCATGTGATATAATTTAAATAACAATGGTATCAATTTTTTGTTCCTAGTTGAGGTGCCTTGTTTCCCATTGATAGATCACTTACAAATTATTTAACATGTTAACTTTAGAATTAAATAATGTTAATGAAGTATACATGAATAAAAATTATTTCCACTCATATTCATATAAAAATAGTAAAGTTATTATAACATTTAGGTAAAGTTCTTTTTGTCCTTGAACTTAGTACAAATATGGTTTTTTTTCTTCTAATTTTAAGTGATCATTGTAACTTGATTAATTTCGTATAATTGTTAATGAAATTATCTCATATGTCACGTATATAAAATATTGTTAAAAATTATAGAAAATAGTATTATTTTTCAACTCTTATATTATATGTATACTGTAATACGTGCCTAAAATTTTTATCAAAATACAGTTGTTTATTCATAAATTTTTTTAATTAATTAAAAATAAAATTTAAAATTATAGGCATAGGGCCATAGGGGATGGCACTGACAAGATGGTTAAAACGGAAAAAAGATCACTGCCATAGCCCATATGATTGTTACTTAGCTGGTATTACAAGTGCGAGTGGATCACATCCTCTCGGAATGGCAACACTACGGTACAGTTCCATTTTTGAGGCTGTAAAAAAGTAATATTTTTTTAATTTTTTTTTTAATTTTTTAATTTTTAATATTAATTAATTAATATTTATATCATATAATTTTTTAAAAATTTTTAAAAATTTCTTTAAAATTTTTTTATATCTCTTATATACTATTTATTTATATTTTTTAATATTATTTACTTATAAATAAAAATTATTTTTTAAAAATATAAAAACATTTTAAAAAATTTTTTAAAAAATATATAATATAAATAATAATTTATTAATATTAAAACGTAAAAAATAATTAAAAAAATTAAAAAAAAAAATAAAAGGCTGGGGCGGTAGGCTAGAGCCCTCCCTCTCGGAAACATCTGCTCCCTCTCTTTTCAGTCCTCCTTTAAATCAAGGATACTTTACCGTCTTCCCCGTTCCATTCCTTTCCATCGCGAAATCCCTCCCATTTCCTCTCAGCACAGCACAGCACAGCACAGCACAGCGCTTCCCCCGGCAAGTTAGCGTGCACCATCCTCAGTTGCCACTGTCCCTAACTCGCATACTTTCCAAGAAAATGGCGTCGGCTACCAGGGTAGATCTGGATGGCAACCCCATTAAGCCAATAACCATTTGCATGATCGGCGCCGGAGGGTTCATTGGGTCCCACTTGTGCGAGAAGCTCATGGCGGAGACGCCGCACAAGGTCCTCGCCTTGGACGTTTACAGTGACAAGATCAAGCACCTCTTGGAGCCAGACACGCTCCCATGGGCTGGCCGCATCCAGTTCCACCGCCTCAACATCAAGCACGACTCTAGGCTTGAGGGCCTCATCAAGATGGCAGATCTGGTACTACTCTTCACCCTCTCATCTGGGTGTTTTCTGGGTTTGATTGGCTTTCTTGGATTTGTAGGTTTGTAATTAACTTGTGGGTTTCTTTCTGTGCAGACCATAAATTTGGCTGCAATCTGTACTCCCGCGGATTATAATACCCGCCCTCTGGACACTATTTACAGCAATTTCATTGATGCGCTTCCGGTGGTACGTGTTCTTTTCCTTGACGTTTTTCTAATTGCTATTCTATAAATCAAGAGGGATTCTTTGTGCTCGTTACTTTGATATGATGGGAGAATTGATTGGTGTAGTTATGTGATTTGATTTGGGTTTCTTTTTGGGTTTCAGGTAAAGTACTGTTCGGAGAATAACAAGCGTCTCATTCATTTCTCTACTTGTGAAGTTTATGGGAAAACGATTGGAAGCTTTCTCCCTAAAGATAGCCCACTTCGTCAGGTAAGCGTTCATTTTCATATTCTTTTCCCTTTTCATTCCTTCTGACGATTCGTTTCCTCAAAGGAAGTTATCCCAGATCTGTGCATTATGAATGATAGTTTCACATTTGTACAATTTAAACCGTTCGATCACATGCATACGCTGCGTGGAATCTGTCGGTTGTAGTTCTCACATCACGTCCTGGTTTAAGAAGATGAAGTTGTTTGATCTCTGATGCTTAGCCGTCGATTTGTTTTCTGTATATCTACTGCTATCCGCGTCGAGGCCTCTAAGTTGTGCTTAGTTTTTTCCTTTTGAAATAAAGAGGGGTGTGCATTGGTTAGACGAGGATTTTATGTGAACTCACTTCGACTTCTGTCTAAATAGAATTTTGTAATGCAATACATTGGCATTTGGTTCTTGTCCTCTGGAGTCTGAAGTGTCAGTGTGAATCGAAGTTGGTTCCAGAGATGCTACACTCACGCAATTTTTTCTTCCAATTAAAGAATTTGTCTGCGTGTAATGTTTTCTGAGGCGTCTCCGTTAAAATCTTGGTTGATGTGCATATTTTGACTCTTTAGACGTTCATTTAGCTTGTAAATTTGAGGTTGTTGGGAATTATTATAACTTATTTATGCTTTTTCCTGGTCTCTTCAAGACTGGGTTATTTAACTCCTCCGAGGTATTTAGTTATAACGAGCTTTTTATCAGTATACTTCATGCCCATCTATCTTTGTGTGTCTCTCTCACATACGCCATTCCCTTTGCTTGTGTATTGGTAGCTAGGGAGTGGTTTGGTGGTGTAGAATTGGGAGAGTACATTTTGGTTGTTGGTAGAAGGGGGTGTTGGATGCTAAAATGCTATCATCTGAATTTTATCTGTAATTATGTGATATGTGACCGAATTTTATTCAGTTGACAATACCTTATTTGCTTGCTTCATTTTTGTAATGAGCTGAGCTGAGCCATTTTATTTCCTGTTATGTAAGGATCCTGCGTACTATGTTCTTAAAGAAGATACCTCTCCATGCATATTTGGTTCAATTGAAAAGCAGAGATGGTCCTATGCCTGTGCAAAGCAACTGATTGAGAGGCTGATTTATGGTGTGCTGACTCTTTTTTTGTCTTATCTATTTCTGTTCTTCAATCTTGACTTGTCTCACTGATATATCATCATTGATAGCTGAGGGTGCTGAAAATGGCATGGAGTTTACAATTGTGAGACCTTTTAACTGGATTGGACCACGAATGGATTTCATTCCTGGCATTGATGGTCCGAGTGAGGGTGTTCCCCGGGTTCTTGCATGCTTTAGCAATGTTAGTCTCCGTTTTGATTTAATGTTCAACAAAGGTTATATACACCAAATTTATGGAATATCTGTTCTAAATTTTCATTTTAATTTTTTTCTTTAGAATCTCCTCCGTCGGGAGCCCCTCAAGCTTGTGGATGGTGGCCAGTCCCAGAGAACTTTTGTTTACATAAAGGATGCTATTGAAGCTGTCTTATTGATGATTGTAGGTTCTCATATCCAGCCTTCTATGTAGAATAAATGTTTTTCTGGATACTTGTTATGTGATTGTTTAGATTATTGTTGTTGTTGGCTGTCTACTAAATGTATGACCTTTTAACAGGAAAACCCGACCAGGGCCAACGGGCATATATTTAATGTGGGTAACCCAAACAATGAGGTTACAGTAAAGCAGCTTGCTGAAATGATGACTCAGGTGAAAGGATTGAATTTGATTAGTTGACTATATTGTTAGAATTAATGCATGTTGCTTGGGATTCAAGAATTATTGTTGTATATTCTGCAGGTCTACTCAAAGGTAAGTGGAGAATCGCCTCTGGAAAGTCCTACTATTGATGTGAGCTCCAAAGAGTTTTATGGTGAGGGATATGATGATAGTGACAAGAGAATTCCTGATATGACCATAATCAACAGGCAGCTTGGTAGGTTTCCTCATTCCCTCACCTGATTTGATCTTTAAGATTATTGTGTTACTTTACCTGAGCTAATGGACTGTTGCCTCTTTGTCAGGCTGGAATCCTAAGACCTCTCTCTGGGACCTTCTTGAATCAACCCTCACCTACCAGCATAGGACATATGCTGAAGCCGTTAAGAAAGCCATTGCAAAACCAGTTGCAAATTAAGTTCAACATGGTGATGGTGTTCTACTGCCTTTGAGAAGGATGTTCTTGCCTTAGTGTTCTGCTGATTGGCCCGCGTCTACATATATTTAGTGGTCGGTTTGCTTGTACGTCAATATTTTTTCTCTTGGTTTCGGTAGCCAATATCCCTTGCAAGTTTTTGGAGAAGACATAGGAAAGGGCAATATGTGCTACTGATTTGTAGTTTTCATGTAGATCTTTGTGCTCCTATACATATTGTAGGGGCCTTCATACAAGGAAAGATGTTTTTGTATTTTAGGGGTCTGCCAGTTATTCCTCTATTTTGTCTTTCCAGGTTCAGTTGTATCATTTTGTTTGTCCCTCCAAGGTAAATGTTTTCTAAATTATTTGTCAATTATTAATTTTATGGGTTACCTTTGTTGCAGTCTTTGGTTTTTAGTAAGATATTACTCATCTAATGTACCTCACATAACAAAGAAGAAAACTATATCATCTATTAACTCCCCTCCCGCATTGCCAGAGATTGCAGATATTATTTTTATGGCTTGGTGTTCCCACTAATTGTGGGTGTCCTACGGTCTTCACCTGACAGCACAGTGAATATTTATTGTGGCGTAAAGTTTTTTGACCAGTTGAGAAATAGAAAATTACTAATAGATTTGTGTTTTTTAAGTGTCTTTTCTAATAAGCAAATGCTATCAGAATGGACATAGATTGTATTTTGATGTTAATAATTCATACAAGAGCATATATAAATTTCCCTTTTAATTTGATTAAAAAAGAATAGTCGTGATCCAAAATCTTAGAAAAAGTTTTGTAAAGACTATAATGTTAAATATTTGAATGTGAATAATATTAATCTTTTATCTTCTACCAAAAAAAAAATTACTCTTTTGTATAAATTTAGTATGGGATTATCTAAATTTTTACATAAGATGTGGCTATGGATACTCTCTGATAAGAGAAGTGGAGCAATATGAAGTTGATGTTGAAATTTTTATCAAAGACTTCAACTGTGGCAATAAAGCAGTAAAATAAGGCGTTTAGACCAACTCTCATATGAATAATAAATATCACGCTCGGTGGGACTCGAACCCACAATCGTCTGATTAGAAGTCAGACGCCTTATCCATTAGGCCACGAGCGCAACCTGTTGAGTTCGAGAAAGTTTTACATTATATCTCAGCATCAATATTTAATTTTTTTAATAAATACTATTTTAAAATTTGAATTTAAACAATTAAAATGAAAAGTATTAAGCTAATTATTTGAAGTTAACAAATTGTCTCACGTTTGTATTTATTTCTACTGATTGGAGTGTATTAGATGACAATCTTTTATTAATTTATGAGGGGTACAATTGACATAAAAAAAATAACGGAATAAAACACGTTAGTTCTTGAGTCAGGATCTCCTTAGGTACCTGAGGGGATCCTGTTCTCTGCTCATTCTTGAATTAGGCGGATAGAGAAAGGGGCAAGGGAGAGCTCCCTCCTACCCTTGGATGGAAAAATAAACCCATCATGTTCCTTTAAAACATAATGAGATTTTGGTTCTTAATTCTTTCTCAAAGTCTCCCTTAAGTTGAAGATTTAAACTAACAAATAAGCATTCTATTATTTATATTAAATTTGAAAATTCTATGCAAGTATATGATATGATGTTTGAGTAAAAAACATGTTGGCGTTGGTGTATAAGTGCATGATTCAATTAATCCACTTTCTTACTAAGAAATAATTTTAATTTCATAATACATATATAATTAGAGTAATATTAGTAAAGTGACGTAAAATACATTAGTAAAATGTTTGAGATTATAACCTTTTTTATGTAATGTAAAAAAACTCTTATTTTTTGCCATGAATAGCAGTATTCAATGTCTCTCTCTCAGGCGACGCACTGTGCTTTTGTAATGGGAGTTCGGAAAATGTTTCCTCTTCCTTAAACCTCTGGTGAGGTGGCCAAGCCCCACGGGGGAAATTTCCCAAGACAAAAATTGAAACAGTGGAAGATTGGTATATACATTAATGCCCAGTAATTCCCGGATGAATAGGGTTTGGTCGGGGATTTTGTTTAATGGATTGAAAATTTTAATTTGAGAAATGAAAAGTTTTATATTGAATATATATTTTTTAAAAATTATTTTTAAGAATTAAAATTTTTAAAAACGATTTTTGATTAATTTTTATATTAAAATATTTGTACGGGATAGTGATATTTTTAAATTTTTATAAATATAAAATTTTTTTTAAATATAAATATTTTATTTTATTCATATCTCATTCATATCTATTTTTTTAACTATTAAATATTAAAATATTTAATAAAATCTAATAAAATAAATACTATTTATATTAAAGTATTGGATATATAATAAATTATATATAAGTAAATAATATAATATAATATATATAAAACAAATATAAATCAATAAATAAAACAGACAAAAAAATAATAGATAAGAAAATTTATATTAATTATTATAAATATAAAATATTTTTATAATTTAATAAAATTAATATTTTATATTAAAATTAATAAAATAATAAAAAATTATATACATAAATAAAAAATATAATATATATAATAAGAAAATTATAAATAAATAAAATAAACAAAAAAATAATAGATAAATAAGTTTATATTAATTATTATAAATAATAATATTTATTAAAATAAATAATATTTATTAAAATTATTAGAATAATAATAAATTATATAATTATATAAATTAATTTATATTTAATATTTATTAATTATTATATATGAAGAAGCGAGTAAAAAAATAAATAATTATTTAAAAATATTTTTATAAAAGGTCTTAACATTTATAAAAAAATTATACTTAAATTAGAATGAAAGATTTTAGTTAACATTTTCATAAATATTTAAGGTTAACTAAATATATTTTATAATATTCTTAAAAATTATGATTCTCAAAAAATTAATTTTAGAAAACATAATTTTTAAAAATAAAAAATACTATTAATACTAAACACAACCATAACAAAGATTTTCAAGCGTTCAATGTACTCATTTGAGGGCTGCTAGATGAGGGATAAGGATTCCTATAAGAAATAGGTATTATAAAAAATTAAAAAAATTAAAATAAAATATTAATATATTTTAAAAAAATTAATATAATTTAAAAGTTTAACCATAATTTTTAGAGGTATTTTTTTTATTAAACTAATATTGAAGAGAAATTCAAATAAAATATTATTAAGTTTTAAAAAAATCTTATTTATTTAAAAATTTAACCTTATTATTTAAATTTTTTTTATTAAACTAATATTAATTTTTTATAAATTAAAACTTATTAATATTTTACTTAACTTTTTTTTAATTTTTTATAATACATATTTTTTATAAAAAAGAACTATCTTTTTCGATGAGAACATGCCCAACCAACCACTTGAGTTCAAGAAATTAAGGCACTAAACGTTATTTAATTAGTGAATAGTTTGGGTAATTTGAATAAACTTGCGTCATCCTTTGTACCAAAAATTTAAACTTGAACCAAAACATATGATTACGTAGAAGTAAAACAAAATAGGATAATATAATAATATAATTTTTAATAATTCTTTAAATAACATTTTACTCCAAGTATAAATATATTAATTTAGAATAAAATATTCAAACTTTCCTTCAATGTTATTGATCTTAAACATACTTTAATTTTGTTTAAAATTTATACAAACTTGTAAGAGAAGTAAAAATAATTTCAAATAAAAAATAAAATAATTTCTTTGGACTTAACGCATAATTATTTTACAACAAGTAATTACAATTTATTAAACAATTTAGTGACGTCTTCTGAGTTGAATGTGGTAGAGAAGGAAAGATATGACTTCGACGATAGATATCTTTGACTTCATTCACTTGAGGCTTGAGCTGAAGAAATAA
Organism: Ceratonia siliqua; assembly: GCA_034509205.1. Taxonomy (NCBI): domain Eukaryota; kingdom Viridiplantae; phylum Streptophyta; class Magnoliopsida; order Fabales; family Fabaceae; genus Ceratonia; species Ceratonia siliqua. Next base: position 12,196,549 of record JASKGM010000005.1, read on the forward strand.
GATGAATAAAATTTAGTTATAAATTTTTAATTAATCATAAGCTTACGTTACGGTATTTGGTGGAAAATGGAATGATTTAATTGGGAATGGCAAATTAAGGTCGTTCCAGTCCAGCACTATCCGACGGCGTTTTTGATTTTTCTCAGTCCACCTTCTCTCTCCCTCCCTCCTCCCTCTTCCCTCTCTCTGAACTGTTTCTCGCTCTAGATCAAACATACCTGTACTCTCTCTCTCTAACTCTGCGCATTTCCGTTCTCCAATTGGAGCTGATATTCTTCAAGATTCACACAGATTCCCATTGTTGTGGATCCATTTTCAGTCTATATTTGCCAGGGGATCTAAGATTTGGCCGCTGCAGACGGTCGCTCTCTCCGCCTGGATCTAAGCGGAGATGGCCTTATCAGGTATGAGAGGTCTTTCCGTCTTCATCAGTGACGTCAGGAATTGTCAAAACAAAGAACAGGAGAGGCTCCGGGTTGACAAGGAGCTGGGGAACATCCGAACCCGCTTCAAAAACGAAAAGGTTAGGGTTTCTCCTGCATACAGACATTTGGGGGCTGGTTTCTTTTCCATAGATAATTCCTTTTTATAGTTGCAAGTTGGTTTTTTGTTCATTTCGTTTCGTTCCTTAAATTGGGTGTTGATGTTTCGTTTTGGCTTTTGATTTCTGTAAAAGAGCAACGGGAATATGAGACTTGAATTTTCGAATTTGGTTCGAGTTGGTAATGGGCACTAGTTCGAGAGAACATTTCCTATGCCGCTTTTTCTTTTTTTTTCAATATAAGAAAACTTCAACAGCATAAGTAGTGTGGGGTAGAACTCCATTCTTGTTAACATTATTGCTAAACCTTCTACTCTACTGAGAATTTATTGATGTTTACTCTGTAACTCTTGTGGTCAAAATTTATATCGCGTTCAGCCCTTTCAAGTTATTAAGCTATTTGTGTAAAGTCTTTTACGGGTTTATTATCACGTTAGGGCAATAGAAAGTTAGAAACCTAAAAATAATAGGATCAATTGATAGTATTAGTATTCAGACCTTCAATTGTTTGTATAGAGATGAATCCTGAGTCATATTGATCAAAATTGATAGAGAGATGGTAAGCATGGTTCTTTAAGGCATTTTGAGTTTTAACTTTCGTTGTATATAGTTAAGCTATTGAATTTGACTAGTGTCGGAGTAAGTATGACTTGAACAGAAAATGTCTGCTGGTTCCTAAAAAGTCAAATGTTTCAGTTACATTTATGGAAAAAAAAGGGCACTCATGCTAACTGCTAGCCAGTGTAATGAGGAGTCTGTGGACAGAGTAGCAGTGTCTCATCCTAACCCAAAATTCCAAGGGCCTGTTAATTGTACAAATAAGTCCATGCTTGAACTATTGTTATTCTATTAATTTCTTGTGCCCCTTTGGCTGCAGAATTCAGGTTAATGTAGAATACCAAGCATCAAGTGATATAATAAGTTGTGCTTAACTATTTGTAATTTTGTATACATAGTGTTGACTAGTAATTACTGTTTGGTGAACCCATAACTTGAACTTTAGATCTTGTTAAGTCCTCTTGAAAATCTGATTCAAAATTTTATTGGTAAAGTCATGAAAATAGTCTTAATCTACCACTGCACATGAATTTACATCGTTATGGAGGGCAAGGGGTTCATATAGAAATTGGTTTGATAGAGTAATAGCCATCTTAGAGAGAATTTGATTTATACCAAATGTTTATTAAATATGTTGATTCTCCTGAACTGTAAACTTTACTTTTATAGTACTAAAAGGCAGGTCAATGTTTTTTGATTTTACCATATTTGGTAGATTAAAGACATTACCAGTAATGATCAGATCATTACTTTTTGGGTTAATATCGTGTGGCTATGCTGAGGCAAAGAATGAATTTGAAGCTGGACGCTGAAGAACTTAATTACTTTTCCCCCGAGAAGAAATTATTACTATCATGCATAGAGATTCTTTTGTATCAGCAAATGTTGCTTATATTCTTTGTTTTTTATAATTCCACTGGATCTTTAAATTTGAAGTGTAATATATTAAATAAATCTACTGGGTTTACAAGTTTAAACCTGAACATCATGTTGTTGAAACAATTGATAATCCATCGATTGCCATGCCACTTAGATTTTCTCTTTCTGACTAATAAATTAAAATGTTCATGGGAAACTGTACTCTTGACATTGGGAGGGGGGATTATGGGGTTTGGTTTATAAAATATTATCTGAGAACTTTTATAAAGAATTTTTTTAGTATTTGCAGGTAAAGTTGCCTCCTTGTCATATCTTCTGTTTTTGGGTGCAAACATTGAATAAAGTTTGCTTATCCGCTGTGCATCTTCCAAAGTTGCTTGCTTCTAAACAAGATGTCGCAATTATTTTTTTGTCTATTTATTTTCTTACCTTTCTTTCTGTAGGGCTTGACACCTTATGAGAAAAAAAAATATGTTTGGAAAATGCTTTACATATATATGCTTGGCTATGATGTGGATTTTGGTCACATGGAAGCTGTATCTCTGATATCTGCTCCAAAGTATCCTGAAAAACAGGTAATATTCCTTATATGACAACTTTCTATAATGATTTGTTGCTATATTTTAATTTTTTCTATTCTTGTGAGGGCTCCGTTTAGCTCATTTACATGTTTACCTAGCAGAGGAAATTTGTGGGAGGCAAAGAAGGAATTCTAATTTTGATAAATATAACTGCAGGTTGGGTACATTGTGACATCAAGTTTGCTCAATGAGAACCATGACTTTCTGAGATTAGCAATAAATACTGTGCGCAATGATATTATTGGTCGCAATGAAACTTTCCAGTGCCTGGCATTGACTATGGTATGGTAATGGAAAAACTGTTAACCTTTTTCATTACCCACTCTTATTCAGATCAAGTATCATATAATTATACTATTGGCCTTTTCTCCAAGTATCTTAAACTACAACACTAATAAGGAGCCCTAAAAAAAGTTTTGCCCTTGGCAAAGAACTTTTGTCTTGTATATTATCATCCCTTCTTGATGCATGTTACATGAATGAGCCTTTACATGGGAATTTGGACTTGCAATGGATATGTATAGACAACATTTCCCCGCTTTTGGGATCTTATTCCTTGCCTAACTGTTTCAAATATACATAGATTTTAGGGGTTGCACAACAGACACAATTCTTAAATCTTCTGCAGTTAAGAGTTTCAGATGCTAATTGTGCATTAAGTAAACTATGATAGATCAAGTTTTGCCTACTTCCTATTTTTTTTATGAAAAAAGAAATCTCTTGTGGATGGAAAATTGTTGAGAAAACCCCATGCAAGTGCCTAATCTAATAAGATGAAGAGTCATATTTTAAGTTACTTACAGTGAACTCATCACGTGCCCTTTTGCTTTTTTTATTCTAAGTAGAACTTTGTTGGTTCTTTGTTCAACATATATGCTGTATGTTTTGTTTGATGGTTTTCAACTGCCATCAGTAACTCTTTTACCTTGTCAACCTTTAATTCACTGCCACCGTGTTAAGTCTTCTATTCTGTAGGTTGGAAATATTGGTGGGAGAGAATTTGCTGAGTCCCTAGCACCTGATGTACAGAAGTTGCTGGTAAGAAACTATGCATTATTGAAAATAGGGGGCATGATTGGAAAACGATTAATGTTAACTGCATTTTGTGATCTAGATATCTAGCAGCTGCAGACCACTTGTGAGAAAAAAAGCTGCTTTGTGTTTGCTGCGCTTATATAGGAAAAATCCTGATGTTGTCAATGTAGATGGATGGTAAATTTACGTGTCATTTTTCTGGTAATACACTTCTTTTCTAAAATGCTGTCCTTCAAATGTATCTTATTAGTGCCTTTTACCTTGTACTTAAGGGCGGATCGGATGGCGCAACTTTTGGATGAACGAGACCTTGGTGTTTTGACATCTTCTATGAGTCTTTTTGTTGCATTGGTATCAAACAACCATGAGGCATATTGGAGCTGTCTACCAAAATGTGTCAAAATCTTAGAGCGCCTTGCTAGGAACCAGGATATTCCACAAGAATACACTTACTACGGTATCCCATCTCCCTGGCTTCAGGTTTGTACATTTTACTTTTCTCCAAAATTTTTGTGTTACTAATGAGAAATAAAAGCACAATTTAGCTAGTATATTTTATAAATTTTCCCTTGCTGATCATGCTTATTGATTTTTTACTTCTGGTTGTTCATTCTAGAGAGCATATGAAGGTAAACTGAGCTATCTGATATATTACTCTTACAACAACTTAGCTTACTGCTTATACTTAATGACTTAAGGCAGTATTAGTAATGTTTTATTGGAAGTTGGCTGGATTGTGTAATCTTTTGGATTATGTGAGTACTTAATATCATAAACTGGAATAAGATCTTATTTGGCAATTTAAGTTCCTCTCCAAAAACAAAGTGATATTAATGGCAATCACATATTTGTTTTGAATTAATGATGAAAACACAAGTGGTTTATCTGTTGGAAATTAACTTTATGCCATTTGTAAGTGTTTTTTACTTATCCAGCATGTTCACCTTAATGCTTACCAGATTTTCGTCTAATGTAGGTCAAAACAATGAGGGCCCTTCAATATTTTCCTACCATTGACGATCCGAATGCCAGAAGATCTTTGTTTGAGGCCTGTCATAACTCAATAATGTATCTGAATGTTTTATTTAATTTGTGAATTTTAGTCAGCCTTGAATTAATATTTTCAGGTCTTACAAAGGATACTGATGGGCACCGATGTTGTAAAAAATGTGAACAAAAATAATGCATCACATGCTGTTCTTTTTGAAGCCCTAGCTCTGGTATGTTCATCGCAAGTCATTTTAAATAAACAAAATTTCATACTCACGATCTCATTACAGAAGAATGACACTTATATGTGAATGCTAATCCTATGACCATGGATTTGTTGGTCGAACTAGCTAAAACTCTAGCTGAATAGGCTCGGACATGATTTTGTGGTGCACTTGCTTGTTACCATGCTTTTTGGACGTTTCTGTTGCAGAAAATATTTTGTTTTTACATTCACAATCCATATTCATGAATTATTTGAACACATATAAATTCACATGCATAGCTGCAAGTATAGATGCAATTATGGACATTTCCACAAATATTACCATGGCTTAAGTAGAGCTCCAGCTGCTCCCACATGGATGCAGGACTTTAGCCCTGCCCTAACTAACATCTAAGTTCTCCCTTTTTTTTTTAAGTTACATTAAGGAGATTTTTAATCAGAGGTATTTTTGTTATATTCTCTATTCTAATTGCCTATCACAGGTGATGCATCTTGATGCTGAAAAAGAGATGATGTCTCAGTGTGTGGCTCTGCTTGGAAAATTTATTGCTGTTCGTGAACCAAACATTCGATATCTTGGCTTGGTAAGTTGTAGACACACTGCTGCTTTACCCTGCTCTTTCTTTTTCAAAAAAATTCTTCTTCCATTTGTCTTTTTTTTTTTGGTGGGGGGGGATATGACTTAAACATTCAGTAGCAGGTCTCACTGTATCATAGTTCAGAAGGCTGTCCAGTTGTCACTTCTTTCCCCTCTAATAAAATTTCTCCTTTTATGAAAAAAAAAATCATACTTCAGAAGGCTAAAATTGATATCCAGAATGCAATGTGAGAGTTCATAACACATGTTCTATTCTGGTGCAGGAAAATATGACTAGGATGTTGATGGTTACAGATGTGCAAGATGTCATAAAAAGACATCAGGCTCAGATTATTACCTCATTGAAGGATCCTGACATCAGGTTACATGTGTTCTCCTATGTGTTGACAACATTAATCATTTATGACAAGTCCAACTCACACAGATCCTAATAATTAATTATTATTCATGTATGTATAAGTTTAGTGATTATAGAGGAAAATTTGTCCTTTTTTAAAGCTCTTAAGTGATGTACTGTATATGCATTGAACTGCAAGATTTCAGCTGTCTCATTGTACAGAAGGGTCTATGATAATCCATTACTATTCAAACAGGGATCATCAATTGCAGTTTTAGTTTCCTATTTTCTGTTAGTTGAAAGACCTGGTATAAATTCCTCATTTGGGTTGACCACACAATGCATTAGGCTGCTAGCTGTCTTTTGACAAATTGGAATCTTTTCTGTTAATATTTTATTGATTGCTAATTAACACATCTGTGCACTTGTTTTCTTGGGAGCCAGCGTCAGTGCCCTGCTAAACTTGTTTGATTGAACTAAATTGGAAGATGTAACGTATGGTTGTCGCAATTAACTTGTTGAGTGACTCTGGGATTATTGTTTTTAGTCTTCACTGTGATACACTAGTCACTGTAGCCAGTTGCATTTATCATCAGCTACTGAATAGTTGCTCCGAAATTATAATCAAATAGCATAAATATGTGAATTGTTTCACAATCTGATAAAACTACTGGTTGATACACATACACATAATATTGAATTTCATTGTGCATGCTCCCACCTGTCACTTGATTAACAATCTATTTTGTCTGAGATTTTGGTAGAGATGTGGAGTTACTTTTATTGTAATATTGTCATGTGTTGTTGAAAATTTGTTTACGAATTAGTGTGTTTTTTGTGAAAATTTTTTTCAGAAGAGAAAGTTCATACTGTTAACTAATCTCCTTCTACTAGAAAATTTTTAAGTGCCTGAAAATACAAGTTTTACACACGGCTAGTTCCTTTGTCTATAGTGTCGTAATTTTTTTGTTATACTCTAGTATTTCTAACTGGTGTCGATTTATACTCAGTATTCGGAGGCGTGCTCTTGATTTGCTTTATGGCATGTGTGATGTTTCAAATGCAAAGGATATAGTTGAGGAACTACTGCAGGTATGGAGCCTGATCCAGCCTGGTTCATGTGATGTTGGAAATCTAATTGTAATCCCCCCCCCCCCCCAACCCCAAAAGAAACAATTAAGGAAATGAACCAGTTGATTACATATGAATTGCAAAATCATTACTTTGCTTTTTCAACTGTTTTGTAGTATCTCAGCACAGCAGAATTTGCAATGCGAGAGGAATTGTCACTAAAAGCAGCTATTCTTGCTGAGAAGTTTGCTCCGGATCTTTCATGGTAATGCAATATGTCCAGATTGTTAAAGTATACTGACATCTGGAGTAGATAAACCCAGGATTTTTTTTTCAGCTGTTGGCATCACTTAAATCTGCCTGAAGACAATTATATTAAAAATGAAGGAAGTCAATAATACTGACAAAGAGATACTGCTAGAATGATATAAGAATGAATTTAAGTTACAACACTGGATAATCATTATAGAGTACACTCGCTGAAAATTAATTATTGGCTTTTGTAACTCGTGTGTGTAGCTTCTAAACCACTCATGGGGAAGGTTACATCCACAGTATATAGCCTTTAATTAATCTTCTTTTATTAATAGACCAATGAGAAGGACTTGGACTACATTAGATACTGTTAAAACAGAATCAATATCTTTCCAAACCCTAAAGTAAAACCCTTTTCTTTAACTCTTAATAAGATTTCTTCTTGTAAATAAAAAAGGCAATATAACAGAGATTCAAAAATTACAGATGGCCTATCTAATGTCAAAGTCAGGATCCTTTTGTTGCCTATAGTAAAAATATATGACAGGTTACTGGAACTAGTTTTTTTTCTTTTTGAACATGTAAAGATCTTGTTCATGGTATGATAGGTTAGGACCTGTATAGAGGTATGAAAATAATTAGCCATCACAAGGTGGAGTGGACTAATTGTTGCTGTTATGTATGTTAATATCATACCATCTCTGCTTTGTGCAGGTATGTTGATGTAAATCTTCAATTAATTGACAAGGCTGGAGATTTTGTTAGTGATGATATCTGGTTCCGTGTGGTGCAATTTGTTACAAACAATGAAGACCTTCAGGTAATTTTGCAGTTTCTAGCAACTATTTTACTGCTTCCTTGTAGACATATCATTCACTGCTTTTGTGTTTGACCAGCCCTATGCAGCAGCAAAGGCTAGAGAGTATCTTGACAAACCTGCCATACATGAGACAATGGTTAAGGTTTGTGTATTTTGACTACCATGCAGTGATTGTCTGAGCATTATTAGTTGGTGTAGATTTCTCTGTTCATGCGTGATTCACTGATAACCGCTGTGCATGGGAGACATTTACCCATATTAGAGCATGATGAATGTAACAGGATTCCTGAGGAAGCCATAATATGAGTAAACTAAACATTAATATCTTTTCCTGAGGAAGCCAGATTATGAGTAGTATGACATCTGCCAAATCATATTGTTGCAATAAGCTCTAGATCAAGAGTGTCTTGTTGTTGCCTATGATCTAGAGCTTATTGTTGCAATAAGCTCTAGATCATAGGCAACAAGCATTCAAAGCTTTGCACACAATCTTCGTGATTTGATCTCAGCCTTTCCTCCATTTAGAATACATTTAAGCACTTTCATTATGAGTTCTGAGTAGGAGTGACCAATGTCTACTCTTAAAGAGAGAGGTCAGTGCTGGAGAAGTTAATAGTTAAATTGTTGTTGTAGGGGTCCATTCAGTTCAAACATTTATTATCTGTTGAGAAGTGTAGTGAATGTTGATGAGTAACTCTTTTTGTTAATTCATGCATTTGACCTTATATTGTTTCATTCACACTGATCAACTTATTTGTAAATTAATAAAATCACTATGACAGAGCAAAAGTTCTGATTTTTGTCAAATATTAGTTTCTTGTTACCTGCTTCTTATTTGCATACAGTGCAACAGGTCAGTGCATATATACTTGGAGAATTTGGACACCTTCTGGCAAGACGACCAGGTTGTAGTCCAAAGGAAATATTTAACATTATACATGAGAAGCTTCCTTCTGTATCGTAAGGGGAATCACAAGTTGCCTCACAATTCATTCATTGCTGTGTTCCTTTAGCCTAGATATCTTATGAGACGTGCTTTATTTTCAGGACTTCTACTATTCCTATTCTTCTATCAACGTATGCTAAAATCCTGATGCACACTCAACCACCAGATCCTGAACTACAGAATCAGATATGGGCAATATTTAGCAAGTGAGATTTATTTCTGCAATTCACTTATCATGTTTGGTCTATGGTTTGTCGTGATGCTGTAGGTTCTTGTAAGTTCTAACCCATTTTCTCATGTTTTTAGATATGAGAGTTGCATTGATGTTGAGATACAGCAAAGAGCCATTGAATATATTGCATTGAGTAGAAAAGGTGAAGACCTAATGGATATATTGGCTGAAATGCCTAAATTCCCTGAACGGAAGGTATTTTTGCAATATTAATTCAGAGGCAACTTAACTGTTCGTAGGTTATGTTTGATCAGTTAAGTTGTCAACGGTATTGATTAGAGGTAAAAATTCATGGCTTAATAACATTCTTCTTTCAATTCAGTCTGCATTGATAAAAAAGGCTGAATATACTGAAGTTGATACTGCTGAACAAAGTGCCATTAAGTTGCGAGCCCAGCAGCAATCTCAAACATCAAATGCTTTGGTTGTAACTGACCAACATCCTGCTAATGGAACTCCACCTGTTAGCCTTAGTCTTGTAAAGATGCCCAGCTCCAGCACAAGCAGTGATGTAGTTAGTTCCTGCATTCAGCCCTACCCTTTTTTGTGTTTTTCTTTTTATACTGTATCTTATTGTTAACATTAGAATTGTTTACAGTATTATCTTTGTTAACATTATAATTGTTTCTGCCCATTGCTTCTCAGTTTGATACTGACATATTTTTAAATAGGGTCACAATTCAACTGATCAAAGATTATCCCAGGAAAATGGAACTTTGACTAAAGTAGATTCTCAACCTCCCCCAGAAGATATCCTTGGTGATCTCTTGGGTCCATTGGCTATCGAAGGCCCTCCCAGTAGCAGTGTACACACTCAACCAAGCACAATTTCTGGACTGGAAGGTACTGAAGCTGAAGCCACAGCCATAGTACCTGCTGGAGAGCAAGCCAATTCTGTGCAGGTACTTTTCTGAATTTTAATACCAAAATAAGTAGTGAAGTCTTTCATTTCACCAAATTTGTTAATAAAATCTTACTACTAAGTTCTGTGTTTTGAAATTACTAGTCATATGAACCACATTGATAATTTTTACACCAAAACTACTGCTTTGCTTGAATGAATACCATTTTATGATAGACCATCGCCATGTACATTTTACAAATAGACGCCATTTGCCATTTTTTAACATTAGAAAGATATTACCACTAATCAGATTTTATGCACTGAAAGATAACAAATTATGTGCAGCCAATTGGGAATATTGCAGAAAGGTTTCATGCTTTGTGCTTGAAGGATAGTGGTGTTCTTTATGAGGATCCTTTTGTGCAGGTTTTATCTTCATTTATCTACAATTATCTCTAGAATTTTGTTTGACTTTAATCATATGTACTTGCAATTTACTTACAGCGACCTGTAGTATATTAACTTAGTTTTAAGCTTGATATTCTTGCCAATTTTCAATGATGTTCTTAATTTTCTTAATCGTTTTGTATATATATGCACAGATTGGCATCAAAGCAGAATGGAGAGCTCATCATGGGCGACTTGTTCTTTTCTTGGGGAACAAAAACACTTCTTCTCTTGTCTCTGTTCAAGCTATAATGTTACCTCCCTCTCATTTGAAGATGGAGCTCTCACTAGTTCCAGAAACTATACCTCCCCGGGCGCAGGTAAAGCCAGTTGTTTCTGTTATTTATTGCTTTCTATTTTTATTAGTTTTATTCACATTTTTCTTGTCTTGTGGTTGCATAGGTGCAATGCCCACTTGAAGTCATTAATCTCCACCCAAGCAGGGATGTGGCTGTTCTTGACTTCTCCTACAAGTTTGGCAACGATATGGTACTTCAATTTAATCTTATGTTTTATGTTCCTAATTTGACTAGTCATTGACATAACCTCCTTTTTACTGTTTTCAACTCTGGACAAAGTTGATCATGTACCAACCAAGCAAGTAAGAAAAAATGGAATTTGACCAATATCTTACTTGCATAAACACAAATTTTTCTTGAGAAATGTTTCGCAAAAAGTTCAGCATGGGGTCTGAAGCCTTTTATCTCATTGATTTTTCTTAAACAATTTTAGCTCAATACGATAGTGGGAAGTGCTACACCTAAATTGTGGTTACAAATGCTGTGCAATTTTTAAATGTCAGATAACATGTATTCTTTTTTTAACAATCAGTTCCTCATGACTAATGAAATTGAAATCCTGCAAGTATGATCATAATGACAAGAGCTTTAATTCAATTGTAAGTTTAGGGGAAATGGTATATGGAGGGTCCAGCTATTTTTAACGAGCAGAAAACCAAAAGCTATGAAACACTAGTTAATGTGTGACTGCATATTTGTATCCTTTTGTAGGTCAATGTCAAACTTCGCCTTCCAGCTGTCCTGAATAAATTTCTTCATCCTATAGCGGTGTCTACTGAAGAATTTTTCCCTCAATGGAGATCACTTTCTGGACCACCTTTGAAGCTTCAAGAAGTGGTATGTATTCTTTGTTATATCTGCTTAATGAACTATTAGGTAAAGTTTGTATGTTTGCCAATTTCATTATGGGGATTTTGAGAATGCTCAATTAAAAGTGGTAGATATCTGTCATGCACTAGCTGGGTGGTTCTTCTGGCCCTGCAGTCATAGGCTCATCTTTCTTGTTGATTTTGCAGGTTAGAGGTGTTCGGCCACTTCCGCTCCTTGAAATGGCAAATTTATTCAATAGTTTCCATTTGACAATTTGCCCAGGGCTTGTATGATATCTAATTCTCTTTTGGTTTCCCTGTTAATCGTTTTATATCTTTAGTTGTCCATTACTTTTTATGCTATTTCTCTGCTTTAGGACCCCAATCCAAACAATCTTGTTGCAAGTACAACATTTTATTCAGAAAGTACAAGGGCCATGCTCTGTTTAGTAAGTATATATGTCCAATCATGTCTTGGGTTGCATTTCATGAGTATAATCTTGAATTCTGAAATAATCTGAAATTCAAGAAAAGCAGAAAAAGAAGACATTTTTCACTTATGTCAAGAACAGAAATTTTCATTTTCCTGTACTTTTAAGTATTGATTTCTCCACCTCCATGTTCAGACGGGGATGGATGGGGAAAAGATTTTTCCCCTTGAGAAACGTTGGCAGTTTGGCATAGTTCCTGTTTTTTTGGTTTTTTATTATTGGTGTCAAATTTAAACACTGTTTTATTTATTTTTACTGCCAGTCTTCCATAATCAAATTTAGAGAATGACATAGCAGTTCTAGATTATGGAAATGGTACCATAACTTTTAATTATACTTGTTATAGATGTTTTAACACTTAAATGATACTCAGATACGAATTGAAACGGATCCAGCAGACAGAACCCAACTGCGAATGACAGTTGCCTCAGGGGACCCTACACTAACATTTGAGTATGTGATTCAATCTCTTACAGTATGCTATCAATAGGTTTTAAAGATTTTACAGATAAATCTGAATATTTGGTATTCAGGTTGAAGGAGTTCATCAAGGAACAATTAGTTAGTATTCCCACAGCAACCCGTGTACCAACTCAAGCACCTCCAATGCCTCCAGTGGCTCAACCAGCCAGTGCACCTGCAGCATTGACAGATCCTGGGGCGATGCTGGCTGCTCTTCTATGATGATGTAAAGGTGATTGATTCATGAGAATTTTCATTACACACTTGTAGACCTGATTTGCACAGCCGGACCCACCCATATGTCCCTTAAGCTAGAGGGGTGGATAAACAAAACCATGATGCAAGGGCTGGCGGAATAGAGGGTGAGCTAGTTTGCTACCAGCTGAGTGTTTGAGTGGGATTTTTGAGTTGGTCAGCGTTTGAGATTCTTTCTGCACAAAGTGATTGTCCCTTGAGCGAGATTTTATATATTTGGGAGGGTTTTAGTTTTCTTCTTGGGGGGGGGGGGGGGGGGGGGGGGGGGGGGGGGGGGGGGGGGGGGGGGGGGGGGGGGGGGGGGGGGGGG
>JASKGM010000005.1:12213946-12248593 GCA_034509205.1 Ceratonia siliqua
GGCTAATAATGTGTTAAGTATTTTATCATTTTTATTATTTTGAACTTTCCTTCTTTGCTTGTTTCTTTATTTTAATGAGCTGAGCCAAATTATTTTTATGTTATGTAAGGATCCCGCATACTATGTTCTTAAAGAAGATGCATCTCCATGCATATTTGGTTCAATTGAAAAGCAAAGATGGTCCTATGCCTGTGCAAAGCAATTGATTGAGAGGCTGATTTATGGTGAGCTGATTTTCTTTTTTGGTTGAAAATGTTTCTATTTTCGAGTCTTGATTTGACTCACTGATATGTCATCATTGACAGCTGAGGGTGCTGAAAATGGCTTGGATTTTACGATTGTGAGACCTTTCAACTGGATTGGACCTCGAATGGATTTCATTCCCGGTATTGATGGTCCAAGTGAGGGTGTTCCAAGGGTTCTCGCTTGCTTTAGCAATGTCAGTCTCCTTGTTGATTTATTTGACAAAGCTTGTAGATATTTTACCCAAAATTTTTGAGTATCTGTTCTAAACTTCTTACATTCCTTTTCTGTAGAATCTCCTCCGACGGGAGCCCCTCAAACTTGTGGATGGTGGTCAATCCCAGAGAACTTTTATTTACATTAAAGATGCCATTGAAGCTGTCTTACTGATGATTGTGGGTTCCCATATCTAGTCTTTTATGTAGATTGTGTTTTTCTAAATACAAATTGTGATTGCAGTAGAAGTACACCTTTAACCTATTATTGCTGTTGGCTGATCTGCTGATTATGACCTTTTAACAGGAAAATCCTGCCAGAGCCAATGGGCATATCTTTAATGTTGGTAACCCAAACAATGAGGTTACAGTTAAGCAGCTTGCTGAAATGATGACTCAGGTGAAAGGATTGAATTTGATTATATGAGTCTATTGTTAGAACTTGAGCTTCTGTTTGGGGAAACAAGAATTATTGTTCTTGGATTGTGCAGGTCTACTCAAAGGTAAGTGGAGAATCATCTCTGGAAACACCTACAATTGATGTGAGCTCTAAAGAATTTTATGGCGAGGGATATGATGATAGTGACAAGAGAATTCCTGACATGACCATAATCAACAGGCAACTTGGTAGGTTTCCTCATTCCTTCACCTTATTTGACATTTTAAGATTATTAATTTACGTTACCTCTGCTAATGGGCTGTTGCCTGTGTGTCAGGCTGGAATCCCAAGACCTCGCTCTGGGACCTGCTTGAATCAACCCTCACCTATCAGCACAGGACATATGCTGAAGCCATAAAGAAAGTTATTGCAAAACCAGTTGCAAGTTAAGCAAGGTGTTTTACTGTCTTGAGAAGGATATCCCCGCCCACTTGTTATGCCAATCCGCGGGCATTTACATTTATTTTAGTGGTTGATTCTACATATACGTTAAATTTTTTTCCCCTTGGTTTCGGTAGCAATAACCCACAGTAGCCCATGCCTATTGCGAGTTTCTGGAGAAGACATAGGAACTTATTGAGGGCAATCTGTGCTGCTACTATGTGATTTTCATGTAGAGCTTTGGGCTACTAGACATGTTGAAGGCCTTTATACGAGGAAATTTTTTTTAGGGGTCTGCCAGTATCATTCTGTTTGCCCTCCAAGGCACTTGTGTTATAAATTATTTGTCATTAATTAATTACTTTGGTTGCGGTCTGTGGTTTTGGATAAATGTTATATTTATAAACTTTATCTCAAAAATTGTAGGTATAATATAATTTTTGGTTCTTATATTTTATTGAGTTTTCAATTTGATTTTTACAATTATTAAAAAATTCAGTGAAATTATAAAGATTTTTTTATATTATTTAAGGATTTTTATAATTTTATTGAATTTTTTATTGTCTTTATAATTTCAGTGATTTTTTATTTAATTCATATGATTGTATTAATTTAAAATTTGATTAATGAGGTAATAACTGAATAACGACATATTAAATAAAAATAATTAAAATTTAAAATTCAATTGTAAAATTATAGGGACAAACTGAATATTCAATGAAATTATAAGTACAAAAAACTATATTAACTCGATTTTACAAAGTCACTTGTATTCTACATAATCACACTTATGTCATCCTATCAAATATGTGAATTTTAAAATTTGTGAGAGATAAGGTCTTCCTACAAAATGGTGGTGCCAAGTTTTTATTGTGTTTGATCTTTAAAAAGAACAAATTCTAATAAGAGAAATTGAGAAAGAGAAGCAATAGCAATGGTGTGGGGAATTGCATTGCATTTATATAATTGAGGCGTGAAATTTTGTAGCCATCCCTAACAATTGACTTTGTAACTGCCCTTGGACTTTATGTTGCCTCTTTCTTTCTTTCTTTCTTTCTCTCCTCCATACAGAGGGGCCTTCCCTGGTGATAATCAGTGCTTGTCTGCGTCATTTGAAATAGACAGCCAACAATATGTTAGTGTTCTCCATATAAAAATACTATGTATAAGACAAGTTTAATGTTTATTTTTTTTATTGAATTCGCAATGATTTATTCAAATCTTTATCTAGGGTTATAATCGAGTTTAGCTAAACATTAAACACTTCAGACTCGGCTCATTAAATATACAAGCTATTCAGACTTAATTTATTTTTTAATTAAGCTTAAACATGTGTTCAAGTTCGATTTGGATAAAAATTTTCAAGCTCGAGTTAGGCTTAATTTGATTTAGCTCATATTTTAAATCAAATTTATATAAACAAGCTCAAGCTTAAATAATAATGAACTCTAAATGAGCACAAGTTCAATATGTAAGCTTTTAGAAAAACATATTTTTCATACATTACTATCAAAAAGATCAATTTAAAAATAATAATGTAATGGTTTAACAAGATATCACTAACACCATACTTCAATAAATAAGCACCAAATGCCATGATAAAAAAAAAAATACATCAACAAAAAGTTAAAAAACTTATACATATATTTGTGTCATTTACAAAAAATAACATAATGCTCAATTATTTTATCAACAACAAAATAGGTCATTTGACATTCACAAGTTCATTGGCATCAAAATAGAAACACTAGCCAAAAGTGATTCACAGTATTTCTTGAAGATGAACAAATCTTTATCTTCTAAATTGCATATGTTCAAAAACAGGCAGTTCTCTAGATTAATTAAAATCATGGAATAGACAACAAAAATAAACTCATTAAATATACAAGCTATTTAGGCTTCACTCATTTATTAAATGAGCCTAAACCTGTGCTCAAACTAAACTTAGATAAAAACTTTCAAGCTATATATATAATAAAAATATATTATAATATTATTATTAAACGAGCAACTTGTGAATTTTATGATATAAACATCTATTTACTTGAATTTAGCTCATTTAATTAAATAAGCCAAATTTAAACCTCAAACTCATTTATTTATTAAATAGATCAAGTTAAGTCAAGTTTTAAGCAAGTCAAATCTGAATAATTTACTAAAATCTCAACTCTGTCAGATTAATAAAAAAATTTATGTAGTGTTTTGCAAACGTCTAAAGATAGCATCTTTAAATGATTTTGGACCAAGTATGGATGAATTGTCCGTGATTAACATAAAATCAGAAATATTTAAGCTTGAATTGTTTGGAAATATGTTTGGGTTTTTATCTTGTTCAGTCTCTATCAATGGAGGTGCCCAATTTTAGAATTATTATATAAACATGACATACCTGGTAGTTGATTGAAGGATTGTCATAGTATGACTTCATCGCTGGCAAATGGCAATCTCATTCTCAATAATGGCTTCCCCACCTCTCCTTTATACCAAATTTAATTAATAGCTTATCTCATAGTGGTTGTTAGTGGTCATGTGGGTTTATATATATTCAATAATTATTAGATAAAAAATAAATAATTAAAATTAAAATATTTATTAAAAATTACACAAGTGTCACATTTATTTTTAATAAGTGATCATATAAATAACACATATATATTTAATAAATATTTTAATTTTAATAATTTATTTTTATTCAATAGTTATTAACTACTCCTCTCACATTTTACAATAAATAACTGAATACATACTCTATGTATACATAGGATAGGAAGGGTTCCAAGAAGTGATTAGCTCATTTCAAAATTCAAATGTTGTATGTTTGAAACTCGGTTTCTTCATTTGCCCTTTCCCACTGATTTCATTCAATGCATTGTGTTCTGCAATGTGATCTAGACGCGGGAGGTCTCCAATGGCTTCAATTTGATACTAGGATGTAGAAACATAAAAGACTGCAAAAGAACACCATGCTGATCAACAAAAAGTAAAGAAATCTCAAGATATGTTGGAATCATATCACAAGTCACAACCACGAATGGTGTGGTAATTGCATTTTTAATTAGAGTTTATAAATTTATGACATATTAAATAAAATGAATTATTTTTTAAATGTATGTTAATTAGAATAATTCACTTGTCAATATTAAAATATTATTTGTCAAATAATTAAAATTAAAGTGAATAATTAATATTTTTTATTTTATAGTTTTTACTCTCTTACGGTAGATGATATTTCGGTTGTGTTTCTCATATTAAGAAAATTTAAAACACAATGTTTCAAAAAAAATTCAAAAAACAAAACAAAAAATAAAAAAATAAAATAAAATCCAAAAATAAAAAATAAAAATGGATAAAATCTCCCTATTTTATTTTACATACACACATTTTGATAATTTGACACTTCAAAAAGTAATTTTGCCTAACAATACTCAAATAAGGCTACATTTCCAAAACTAACTCCTGCACAAGCAATTCCTACAAAATGAAAATCAATCTCTGGTACTGCTCAATCAATTGCACTGACTTTACCTAATTTACTGTATAATTAATATGATTGATTCCGAGCAAAGTAAGGTCCAAGAAAGGTATCAACTTTCTTGATCTTTTACCCTCCTCATGTTCCAGTATGATTATATCATTTAATCTTGTCTGAGAAAATAATTACTATAATTTTATCGAGATTATGCTTACGTCCATTTGAAAATTTTGTTTGCCTTTTTATGGTTTTTGGGTTCGAGGTCAGTCTCTCTGCCATGGACATGATGTAAAAGCTTATATCATCAAGAACGTGGCTCCTCAATGCTACCTCCGACACAATTATATGCCAGCGGGTTTAACTAATGATCAAAGTAATTAGTTCCAGTTTTCATAGAGGGAGATCTTCAATTACAATTCACCTTGCCTCTTCCTAATGGAAATGAAAGTGAAAAAAATAGTGTCTTTTTTATGGATATAAGAACAATTGAACTATTATTAATGATTGATAAAGAGAAATTATTAATTTCACATTGAAATGTATGTCATTCAAGTCAACTTTTGAATGCCCATTTGAATAATTTTGTACTACTTTTTTGTTGATATCTGCCATTTTAATCATGCTAGTGTTCTGGCACATACTTGTGTGTTCTTTTATTTCCTCTTAATTACAATAGAAAGATGGGTTGTTTGGGGGTAGTGGTGGTAGGTCTCAAAACCAGCGTCTCTCAAAGCAGCTTCTTTTCTTGAATGGAGTGGTATCTCAAAATCCATGTTTAAGTTGAAAAATACCAACTAAATCGTTTGATTATGTTGGCACTTGGTACTAAGTCATAAAATTCTCAGGATAGAAATATTCATATCAACTATTAGAATGAACTCCAAAACAAATATTAAGTGAGATATTACTTCCATCAACCCTTAAGAACCCTTTGGCCCGGAAATTGAATTTAACTTTCAAGTTAGAAAGTTTAGTTATTGAGTGTGATGTAATACTAATAGCAGAGAGCTTAATGAATTTTTTGAAAAATTATAATCAAATCTCCATGCTTTTAGTTTTTAATGTGCATGAGTGGGCCTCACTCTCAGACCCAGACCACAGCCAAATGAGCGCAACCACTAGTCCTCCATGTAATGCAAGGTAGCCTCCTTCTCTAATAAAAAACCAAACCACGCGTGTTGCCGATGGACCACGATTCTTGGGGACAAAGGTTGTTTGACACAAGCCAAAACAACAATAATTTAAAAGAAAAACCAGCGAAAGGGCAGTGATGAGGAGACAAAAATGATTTGCACACCCTATCGCCTGTCATTGACCTTGTTCTTCTCAGCCGGCTAAAGCCCCGACGGTCCTGTGTGCTCTTTCCAATCTGTCCTTGGCTCTTTCTTCTATGCTTTTGTTTCCCTTTACCTATAATATATGCCCTTTTCTTTACACGACCGTCTCTGGTGTCGTGATCTGTGCTTCATTTTCTGTTCCACAAACTATTTTTATTCAAGTTTCTATAATATATGCCCTTTTTTTAATTGTTCCATTTCTATGGTCCATGCTGTTTTGGTTGGTGGAGTTTATTTGGATTTTGGTATAGGAAGGTGGGAGTGTTACTGGGCCTTTGTGTTGGCTTTTTAATTAACAGGGACACCCCCGGGGTTTAAATGAGCTGTAAAGACCCACAGTTGCTTGCACGACCTTATTTGACTCAGTGGGACTTCCATTCTTTGTTCTCTTCCTTCCTTGGCTTCGCATCATTCATTCATCCTTTTTTCTTTTTCCCTTTTTCTTTTTTCTTTTTTCGAATTAAAAAGGTAACAATTTAAGGTCTCCCCCCACAAAATGTTGTCGGGTTGGTAGAGTAACAGACAGGAAAAGGAGGGTCATTCCTTCCCTCAACCATGGCTCCAGCCGGGAAGGTTTCTGGGTTTCGTCGAGAAGGCAATGACTGGTATTCCCTTTCTCAAAAGTATTTTTTTTCTCTTCTTCTTTTTCTTTTTAAGCTCAATTTGTGTTATCGAGTCCCTGAATTCATGGCCTTTCAAAGCTCGGGTACATGATTGTTTCAAATCCGAATCAGGGCTTGAATTACATTTTTTTGGTTATGGTGCTGGTTATTGTGTGGGACTAGCAAGAAAATGACTTATTCTGCTCAACTGATCTTATTTTTGTGGCTTTGGTAGGTTTTGCAATGCTGGACTGCCGAGCGATATTACTGTTTCCATCGGGGAAGTTACTTTCCATCTTCATAAGGTACTCCTTCCTTGTGGAAATTTTCTTTCCTTCACTATGCATAGATGTTTTCCGTGCTTTGGTCCTCTATCTCTGCCCAAAGAATATCTGCATCTTATCATGTTGGCCGGGAAGATGAAATAGTTGGGACTTTTGTGGTATTAGATTAGACAAGCCTACTTATTTCTCATTCTCTTTGTGGTTTTTTCTGTAGTTTGGTCCAACACAATCAATGTGATCCTGGTTTATAGTTATGTTTGAGGTTTGGCCTATAAAGGGAGTTGGATGAGACTAATACTAGAGTCAAGAGATACAGCCAGTTACAGAGATCACACATTTCACAATCTTAATTATGTATTTATTGAAATTTAATGCAATATCACCGCTTTATCTGTAACCTTGTCTACCTGCTTACTGTGCTGGAACACAGTTTTGGTTCTCAAAGGTGGTCCTTTGTCATTATTGTTGGTAACTTGGTATATAGACTTTACTATTGAAATATCTGCTGCCTAAGTTGAATAGAGGCAGGAAGAAGTCTGCCTTGATGATGGATTGATTTTCAGTTCATTTGGTATATTTAAGATATTGGCTATTCAAATTTACTTGAAAATTATTGGGTCTAGTAGGGTGTACACCTCCAGTGACACAGATTAGTAATTACTAATGCTAACATAGCAACCCAACTGTCGAATTAGTGATGAAGCATAACATTTGTTTAGTTTTGCAAAAATTGTGATCCATGATAACCAAGACACAAATTTAAAACATGATGGATTTACATGATATGATTCTTTCAAAGTTATTACGCAGCTATTTGAGGTGTGCTCAATTAGTTTACTGAGCCCTCCCATCACAATCAAAGGGCAAAAGTTTGAGATATTAGCCAAAGCTTTCATGGGAAATGATTTGTTTGTATTTCAAGTCTGACTTTATACATAAAATGCACTGAGAGAACTAGGGGGCCATGTTTATAACACAATGCTTAGAGGCAGATTAGATGGGCTTGTACTTTTGAGCGGGTGCTTCTAATAGAAGCAGATATTCGGTATTTAGATGTAGTTACTCAGAAATGATTTTACTAAAAAAAGCATATATCTTGCTTTTGAATGCAAAAATGTAAAAATATTTTTGAGTATGTAAAATTATTGAAAATAACATATAAAAGTAATTTTTAAAAAATTTGTAAAATATTTGAAGGGTAAAAAGTTTTTTCTTTCTTTTGTTGGACCTGCTTTTTTTAAAAGATATAAATCCTGACCTTTGAAAAAAGCAAAAAGCAGGTGAAACTGCTTTTTTTTTTTTAAAGTACTTTTTATTCTAAGCTGAAACGAATGTCCATTTTTGCAGAAGCGCTTTTATTAAAAAAAAAAAGAAGCTACTTTGCCATCCCAAACGCACTCTTATGGTAGTCATACGTTTATGCCTTTAAATTGAAAAATTACTAGTTGTTCTGTTGCACTGAAGTTTAAGTTAGACATGTGATGCCCATGGCAATGCAGTTCCCTCTTGTATCAAAATGTGGAAAGATTGCTCGAGCCCATGAAGAGTCAAAGAATACCTATCAGAAGACTATGAGTATGGTGCTGGAAGAATTCCCCGGTAGTCCTGACACTTTTTTAATTGTGGCTAAATTCTGTTATGGGATTCGTGTAGAACTGACAGCCAGAAATGTAGTAGTGATCCACTGTGCTGCACACTACCTTGAAATGACAGATGAATATGGAGAAGGTAACTTGTTGTCAAAATCAGAAGGTTTATTCCATAAAAATATATTGCGCAACTGGAAAGATTGTATTTTGGCTCTTCAAAGTTCTGAACCTGTTCTACCATGGGCTGAAAAGCTCCATTTAGTAGGTAAATGTTTAAATGCTCTATCTATGATGGTTTGTACGGATCCAAGTTTGTTTGGATGGCCTATGATGATGTATGGGAGTTTACAGAGCCCTGGTGGAAGCATTCTATGGAATGGTATAAATACAGGTGCAAGAATTCGGAGCTCAGAATCTGACTGGTGGTTCGAAGACATCTCATATCTCAGTGTGAGTTTGTTTGAGAGGCTTATTAAGACAATGCAAGCGAGAGGTATAAGACCTGAAAATCTGGCAGGGGCCATAATGTACTATTCTAGAAAGTATTTACCAGGTTTGGGTCGATGGCAGGGTGGACAAAGTGGCAAAACCAGAACAGTTGCAAGTTTCAGCTTGACGCCTGCTGCTGTTGACCAGAGGGTTCTGTTGGAAAGCGTTGAGAAACTTCTTCCTGAAAAGAAGGGAAAATCCTTTTGTCGTTTCCTGCTGGGACTTCTTCGTGTTGCTTTGATTTTGAATGTCAATCAAACTTGCAAGGATTCTTTAGAGAGGAGAATAGGGCTGCAACTGGAACTGGCAACTCTAGACAGTCTTCTGATTCCTACTTATTCAGACTCTGATACATTATATAACACTGACTGTATTGAACGGATTGTGCATCATTTTATATATTCAGAATCAAGTGCAACTGCCTTTTCTCCTTCATCGCATGACCTGCAAGCATCGTCATCATCTGAATCATTAAGTAAAGTTGCAAAGTTGATAGATAGCTATATTGCAGAAGTTGCTTCTGATGTGAATTTAAAGCTAGGAAAGGTACGTTCTCTTGCGGAGGCCCTCCCCCAGTCATCAAGATCATTGCATGATGGACTTTACAGGGCACTGGACATATATTTCAAGGTTTTATTTTATTGGGCTGCTCTTTTAAATAAAGGCTTCTTTCTGGTTATGGTCAGGTAGTTTGATGACTGCTTATGGTATTATTGTGCAGGCACATCCTTGGCTGTCAGATAAAGAGAAGGAAGAACTATGCAACATTATTGACTACCAGAAACTCTCAATCCATGCCTGTGCCCATGCATCCCAAAATGATAGGTTGCCACTCAGAGTTGTTCTTCAAGTCTTGTTCTTTGAGCAGCTGCAGTTGAGAACAGCATTAGCTGGCTGTCTCCATGCATTGGATGGTGAAATTGGCCCTGCAGCTCCTGTAACCAATCCTGGTGATATGGCAGGCCAAATTGTACAAAGGGATGGATGGGTGACTGTAGTGCGTGAAAATCAGGTTTTGAAGGTGGATATGGAAAGGATGAGGTCTAGAGTTGGAGAGCTCGAAGAAGAATTTGGTAAAATAAAGCAAGAAATGAAAAGTGTGACCAAATCACATAGTTCCCTTAGTTCTCCTCGTTTAGTTGCCAGGAAAATTGGGTGTAAGCTTGTTCCACGACCTTCAGATGCTCAACCAGAGTCTCTTGACCGCACTGGATCCACACCAAGAGCATCAATTGAGAAGGCACGTCATTCCCATCATTCCAGACACAAAAAAAGTTTTTCTTTGGTTTAAGGAGTACAAAGAAATCAGGGTTCCTCTTTATATATACATAGCAGTGCTATGTGGTTTTAAGAATTTTTGTACGAGGGAAAGGGAAGGAAAATGATTCCTCAAATAGTCCATTGTTTTTTTTTTCTCCCCAAAAAGTTTACACAGTTCTGGACATTTTCCATTTCTTTCCCTCGTCTAAAGTTGGTAGTACACTTCATAGAAGCAATTTCAGGGGGAAGATTTACTCTTTCCTGTATTCATCCTTTTAGATTTACTCTTCATTTTAAGTTCTGAGCGTGAAAGATTTTTTTGGTCCCCATCTGTTCATTTATGAAGGCCACAGTGGTCATAAAAAAAATCAGAGATCAAGCATGAAATTCCACCACTGAAGATGGAAAGCTGATGTACAGGAAGATTTTCACTCACAAATTAGCATTCCATGAGATTAAAGTTCAGTACATGTATATGTATATGATGTTTGAGTCCAGAAATATGTCACTGGTCTTTACAGTTGATGTTCTATAATTTATATCCTCCTCTGGGACTTGTACAGCAGTGTATGTAAAAAATTGTAAGCGTTAATAATATCAACAATATTTTAACAGTTTTCTTTGCATATTACATTTGTAATTGTATGAAGGGTGAGGGACTCTGATTAAAACTACACATGGTGAAAACTGAATTTAGACAATTTTATTATAATTAGTATTTATAAATTTGTGACATTTTAGATTAAATAAGTATATTAAAATTATCTAATATTAATTTTTAAAATTCAAATTAAAAAAGTTCTTTATCAAAAGATTAATTATTTAGCTTGTGATTTGAGACTTGGGCAGGTGCAAAGTCCCTTACTATACATCCCAGATTTTTTTAATTTTAATAATTAGAAGTAAATTTTAGATTTAAAAAAATTATATGATATAATTTTAAAAAGAGTAAAAAAATTCTAAAAATAAATAATACAAATAATACAAAATAAAGAAAAAGGTAGTGGGGGACAGTAAAAAAAATGTATAGTATTCTTGAAAGTATAGTACTTTATTTATTGAATTTATACCATATAATAATTTTCATAAGAAAAATATTAAAAATGTGGTTCATACAAAATTATTACCGACTCACGGGTGGAAGGCTGTTAGGTTAGACAATTCCCCATGAGAAAAGATAGTTAAATAACGTTATACCAACCAGAACGTCGCTTTGGCCGAGTGGTTAAGGCGTGTGCCTGCTAAGTACATGGGGTTTCCCCGCGAGAGTTCGAATCTCTCAGGCGACGTGTTTGTTTTTATTTTATTCGAATCTGTAGTCCTGGTTCAGGTTTCACGCCCCCGAGTCCAACCTAATCGTAGCCGGCAGCCCATCCTTCTCACTCCCTCTACTCGTCTTTCAAACTCTCTTGCCCACTTCTCCCTCTACGCTGTTTCTTATGAGTTATGTCTCTTTCTCCCAACGCCGGTATCATTGTTTTTGGTCGTACGGATAAGTCTGGCCACATTGACGGTATCACCAACATGCTGGTTTGTTCATCGAGCTTCAAAATCTCAAATATCTCCAACCTCTCAAACGCATACGCATGGACTAGGCAATATACCCTCAATCTGCTGCCACTCGAAATCAAGAGTTTTGGTAGTATGAAATCCACAAACTTGGAACAAAGGCACCCAATATCGTTAGCCGTTTTTACTCATTCGCAGAATGACAAACGTGGTTTCAGGATCCAATGTATCGGATCAGAACCCGTGGCAAAGACCGTCACCGGGTTCGAAGGAAGCAAATGCGATAATTGCTCTCAACCGATAATTGATGGGGATGGCGGGGGTGGTGGTGGTGGTGCTGATGACGGTAGAGGCGGTGGTGGCGGCGGCGGTAATGAGGATGAAGGTGGAGATGAGGAGGAGGAAGAATTCGGGCCTTTATTGAAGTTTGTGGAGGTTTTGAAATTTGCAGAAGCTCGGGGTGTAAAGCTGCCCTCAGATATGATGGAGGCCGCCAAGACGACAGGAATTCGGAAAATTTTCCTTCACCGATACTTAGATTTACAGGTAGTTTTTTTATTTTATTTTATTATCTCTTGTTGACGTAGCTGAAGTTGAAATTTTGATTCGTGGTTGTCTTCTATCTAGGCTCCTGCTTGCTTGCTTAAGGAGGGAGGATGAATAGATATTGACTACTTTACGATCATTTTGGCGTTCATATTGCAGGGTTCGGTTTGGCCACTGGGTTTTCTGATGAAGCATTGTTGCATGCTTCGAAATCGGATGCTAGCTGATCCTTCTTTTCTATTTAAAGTTGGAACAGAGGTTTGTTTCAAGCAACTTAGAAAACTCTGTCTGAACAATCATTATTGCTATCAAAGTATTTCAGCGTCACCTACTCAAGTAGTTGTATTTTCACCTGACTGAGAGCTGTTAGCTTTAACTTCATGTTGGTTTGGCCAAGTTTACATGGCACCCTGTCTTACATATGCTATGTTAAGCACGCTAAGCAAATTGCCCTTGACTTGGCATGTGCAGATTGTTATAGACTCTTGTTGTGCAACATTTGCGGAGGTTCAGAAAAGAGGCAAGGATTTCTGGGCAGAATTTGAGTTGTACGCAGCTGATCTTCTGGTTGGAGTGGTTGTTGACATTGCTTTAGTTGGTATGTTAGCACCCTACGCTCGAATTGGGCGGCCATCTATGTCAAGAGGTTTGCTTGGACGCATTCAACATGCTTGTGCAGCTCTTCCTAGCAGGTTAGTATCTGCATGTATGTTAAATAATTATTCAGCTCTTTTTTATTAACATGAATCATTTTACTTTGTTCAGCTCCATTTGGAGTCATTTAAGCTGTTAAATTTTACAACAACTTTCTAACTTTCTCAGTTTCTCTTACAATGTTCTTCTATATGGTCAGTTTCTTGACCTCCTCAATCACTAAGATAGCCAAGCTATGCTTGAATGCCTTATAATTATCCACCCTGTTAGCTTGAAACAACCTAGGCACTTTCTTTAAAACGTTAAGATATATCATCCCGTTGGAATAAAAATAAAAGTTCATGTGCTCTCCATGTATACTTTTATTACTCACTCTGCTTTAATATTATAGTGTTTTATCTTGCAAATGTGTTAATGCTGTATCTTCAAGCACACATCTTCGTTGCATGTTCTACCAAATTGAGGAATAAAGGGTCATTTCACTGCAACAGTAGTTTGCATACCACCAAATGCAAGTTCTTAGTGATATGATACTAAATTACCACTCAAATGCAGTGTTTTCGAAGCTGAAAGTCCAGGATGTAAGTTCTCAGTGAAGCAACGCATTGCTACATACTTCTATAAGGTACTGCATGTTCTGAAGCTTTGAGTAATAAAAAACTATTTAGTTTCGTGAGAGTATCGATCATAACAGGAATCCAAAATTAGGAGGTATACAAACTTATTTTTTGGTAAAAAGGTAGATACAAACTTAGATTGTGTGTGATTGTTAACTGTATCCATTTCCATTTTTATTTGTTATTTTGCATCTTTGTTTAACTGTTGACTTTAATTTGGTTTCTAGTAGTAGTTTATTCCTATGAATGCCCTGAAATTCTGTGTTCAGGGTGCATTGTATGGATCGGTGGGCTTTGGATGTGGTCTTATTGGTCAAGGAATTGCAAATATGATCATGAATGCCAAAAGGTACATGTATTCCTGGATGGCTCCTGTAATTAACTTGTCTCATTGATTCAATCATTTGTTAGTTGCATTATTCTATCATAAACGTTTATTGAATTTTGTTATCATATAATTATGGAAAGCATTGCAATACAAATCCTTTTTGTTTTCTTTTCATTATTGGGTGAATGTGTTGTGTAGTTAACGTGTCCTTTCAGTTTAACCTCTTATGGATTTAATTAACTGAAGATCAAGTTTCAATTTAGAACTGGAGTTTTGTAACAATCCAATCTGTAAATTGAAGAATTGCAACATAAGATGCCATATTTTATTGTCTTGGCATTTCTTTACAATGGAGATATTAGTGTCTATATTGCTCTAACAAATATAAAAGGTGAGAAGTCAGAATTAGATCATTGGTTCAAACTACAAGATGCATGTGTATGACTTACCAATAAAAAGGTGTATATGTTGGATGTAATATGAATTCCAGTATAATTCCTTTGCTTGTGTAGTTACAACTGTTTGTTGTTTCTATTGTTGTGTGTCTGTGTGTTTTTGTGTGTATAGTACATATATTTGTTAATATATATTTATATAGAATGGTAGAAAATGATATTCATATATATATATATATATATTTCCCTTTCCTCTTTAAACCATTGTCTACTCAAAACCTTTCATTTTGTTTCTTAATATAACAGTGCCTACCAGTCAGATTATTGTAAATACTCTTGTTTTGGATCTCATGATAAAATGAAGAACTGTCTTCTTGTTATACATGTAATTTCAACATTGTGGAAAGTTAGTCCTCTCTAACAGTATTTCTGTTTACTAAAAACAGGAGCATTAAGAAATCTGAAGACGACATACCTGTGCCTCCTCTTCTGGAAAGTGCTGCTCTTTGGGGTATGTCCTACTCTTATTCCAAATTTTGGCTTTTTGGCATCTTATGTTTATTTGAGGGTTATAGTTTGGGTTTACTGTGCTTGCAACATACCCAAGAGAGATGAAGCAGAGAAAAAGAAGAAAAGAAGGGCTAGATTATTTGTGCTCGGGTTAAAGGGCTGGGGATCATGTTCACTGATGCTGCAACTTTTAGTTGGGGAGAGGATGTTATGGGACTTAGTGCCATGTACTTAATTTGCTTAATTGGTTTTTTCCTCTTAATCAGGTGTCTTTCTTGGTCTCTCATCCAACACTCGATATCAAATTATTAATGGACTGGAAAGCTTGGTTGAAGCTTCTCCTGTGGCAAAGAAGGTTCCACTTGTTGCAATGGCTTTCACTGTAGGTGTGCGATTTGGTAACAACATATATGGTGGTATGCAGTTCGTAGACTGGGCGAAATTGAGTGGGGTGCAATAAGTATGCTTATTTATACATTGCAATTGCTCTTCAGCCAAATGGAGAATAAATTTTAGCAGCTTCTTTTGAAGTTGGATTCCTCTTGTCCAAGCTGAAGGTTGTTCCTCAAATCAGGAAGTGAAGTTTGCATAATTTTTTCATCCACCGGGCATCATTTTTGCCATTAATATAGGACATTTCACCTCCATTCAGCTTTTCTTTTTCCTACATTTTTTTTTTCAATATCATTTATGTTAGGTAACTTGATTGTGTAGTCTGCCCCCAACCCTGCCCTATGAAATTCCCTCGCACGAATATTTTTCATCTGAACCAACCATCTTTTCTTGAGAACATGCCTGTAGCTTATGAGCAGAATTACTACTATTACTGTCACTTGCATAATAGCCAGTGATATTCATTAAGCACCACTTGCGCAATTCTTTATTATTTCGAAGCTTGACTTCTAGGGACCTGGGAGTTGAACTGATACTCATCTTTTAAAAAATGGAAAACGTTAACAACTTAATATGGATTAACTGAAAATGGATAAATTTTTTAATAATCAATGAAAAACAGTCATGTTCAGAGTTCATTGAACAATTATTTCATGTAAGTACATAATTGTTTTTATTAATTTAATGTATTTAAAATTAATTTTATACAAAAAATTTCTCTTAAAAATATCTTTCAAAAAAATTGATTGACTTATTCAATAATGACGTCAGCGAGAAAGCATTTCAAATTTAGTGCAAGTATGTTTCCCACTTGAAGATAAATAAAAGTAACAATCGTCAAAACAATTTTTTTGGAACATAAAAAGCAAAGAGAAACCGAAGCTAATAATCCATGTAACAATGAGAACAATACTATCTACACAAATTTAATTTACGTTCACTGTGCCGTGTAGATTAGCAGTGTTCTTGCTGGTAAATAGATGAAAAGATTGAGCACTTCCAACTCGTCTTCATCCAGAACCATTTTACGTTTTATGTTATCTTTAGGATTACAACTTGAGAGGGAGGTGTGACCCCTTCATAGACCTTATGTGCGGGGGTCATCCCCTGATGTAGTGCTGTTACTTTTTTTTTGTTATGACAACTTTAAATTACTCGGACAATGTATATATAAATATTTAATATCTCCATAAGTAAAAGTAAACCAGGAATATATGCAGTGTTAGCAAGAAATTGTTCAATCTGGTTTTCTATCACCCACATAATGGAATAACTTTACAATCTAAGCTTAGGAGAAAATGTGAGTATGTTGAATTGAGTGGATTTATAATTGTGAGATATTTAAATTTATAAATTGGCAAGATGTTTTTTTATAGATAGGCCAATGAAACAGGGCATGGTGGCTACGCCGATGCTCTAAAATTTGCTATAATTGAATAGCCAAAGATACAGGGAATGGATGTTGTTGTAGAGTCAGAGAGCAAGTACTCAAGAAGGGTAGGTCCCTTGGCACTTGGCAGGACGCACCATTTGAGTGCCGAGGCAAAGAAGGAAAAATGTGACTTTGAGTTTGACCAACCTGAGAATTGAGATACCCTGTGAGCTGGGGGCATGAAAGATTAAAATAAAATTAGCGGGGATTTTAGAAGTATTAGGTGGAAAATGGAATGATGGAAATTGGTAATGGTAAATAAAGGCACTGTCCGACGACGGCTTTTTCAATTTTTCTCAGTCCCCTTCTCTCTCCCTCCCTCCCTCCCTCTGAACTCTTTTGCCCTCTAGATCAAACATTACCGGCTCTCTCAGACTTCTTTCTGTGCGTTCACCTTTTTCAATTGGAGCTGATCTTCTTCAAGATTTACACAAATACCCATTGTCTTGGATCCATTTTCACTCCATCTGTGCCTGGGATCTAAGATTTGGCAGCTGAAGTTGGTTGCTCTCTCCGGCTGGATCTAAGCGGAGATGGCTTTGTCAGGGATGAGAGGTCTCTCCGTCTTTATCAGTGACGTCCGCAATTGTCAGAACAAAGAGCAGGAGAGGCTCCGGGTCGACAAGGAGCTGGGAAACGTCCGAACCCGCTTCAAAAACGAAAAGGTTAGGGTTTTCCTGCATAGAGATATTTCTGGGTTGTTTCTCTCCAGAGACAACTCCTTTATAATGTTGCGAAGTTGGTTTCTTTAACCATTCGAGTTGGTTTACTTAAATTGGGAGTTGATGTTTCGTTTTTTATTTCTGTGAAAGAGCAACGGGAAAAGGAAATTCGAATTTTCGGTTTTGGTTAGCGTTTGTAATTGGCAGGAGTTGGAGCTAAAAGTTCCTTTGCTTCTGAGCCTTATCCGACTAGCATATTTCATCTCTTCTCTATTTAAGATTAGAAAACTGGAACGGCATATAATATTGCGGGTTAGGACCCCCATTCTCATTCGCATTATTTACTAAGCCTTCAACTCTACTGGGAGTTTGTTGGTGTTCTTGTGTGACTCTAATGTCAATTGATGTCGGGTTCCCGGTTCTGCCTTATTTGGTTTTCAAGCTCATTGTGCATTGTCTTGTGTGCCTGATGTTATTATCACGTTGAGGCTAAAGAAACCTAGAAATAATAATAGGACCAATTGATAGTACTAGCAGGCAGGCATGCAGCTCTTCAGGGTTTTGTAACTTTGTATAATAACATATCGTGAGTCATATTGCTCAAAAGTTAAAATTGACATAGACAGATGTTAAGCAGGGTCCTTTAAGGCATTTAAATTTCTGTTGTAAAAAGTTAAATAATTGAATATGACCACTGTTGAAATGACTATGACTTGAACAGAAAATTTCTGCTGGTTCCTGAAAAGTCACATGGAATATGTATTTGTTGTTGGTATGAAAAAAAGGCACTCATGGTAAATTGCGTAATGAGGAGATTTGGACTGGACGGAGCAGCAATACCTCATTCTAAGCAAAAGTTCCTGTAAATGTAATATTAGGTTCATACTCGATTTGCTTAAGTCACCCCATATTTGTTTTTTTAATTCCCATGGATATTTAAAAATGCTGATATCTGTGATTCTGAATTGGGTTTACACAAACAGGAAAAGCATGTGTGTGTTTGCATTGCTTGTAAATCAACTGGGTAATGGGTTTACACTTTACAAAAGTACTCTTTTCTGATATATGTGGATCTGAACATCATTTTGTCACAGAAAGTAATGATACATTGATTGCCATGTCATTTAGGTTGTCTTTTGCTGACTAATAAACTAAAATGTAGATAAAAACTGTACTCTAGCATTAGAACATGACATTGACATTTTGCCACCGCCTTAAATGGGGTTTAAGCTTGTTTCTTATATTGAGGAATGGTTCAGTTTGAAAAGGTCCTTTATCCCTGCTGTTTGATGCTGAAGACTGTTAGTGTTATGTGACCTATACCTTTGCTGCACTTCTTTTTGTTGGGATTTACTTTCATCAATCCCCATCCAGTCCTCACTTTTTGAAGTTTGTCATCCTGACCAGTCACTTTTGGGTCTAATGATATCATAGATTTTAAAGCACAGGAGAGGGGTCTGAATTACCCATTTAACACATACATGCACCTCCATAAAGTGGAAGATGATTGATGTAGATGAGAGATTTAAGGGTCTTAATTACCAATTGACACATGCATGTATTCCCATAAAGTTGAAAACATTGATGGAGATAATAGATTTCTATCCTTTTTTCCGCAATTGGACATTTGTTTGATCTTCTTGTTGCTATAATTATGCATTTTAGTGCATAAGTTGATTTTTTTATGTGTCAGTTTATCTTTTCTATTTAACTTTTTTTTTCTCCTATATCTATTTTTATAGATGAAAATTTTCTTCTATATCTCTCTACTGAGCTCTTCTAGTAGTTATGTAAGACAATAGAAAGAGGGTTTTCAAATTTGTTCATCTGGTGCTGAATTATAAATTCTTTCTGTTTACGTTTCTTGTGGGCTTTTGGAGGGGGGATTGTGGGTGTTTGATTTTGGGAACTATTAGCTGGCAACTTTTATTTTATTTTTTAACATTTGCTGGTGAAGTTGTTGCCTTTTCTTATCTTCTTTTGTTCTTTGGTTCCAAACATAAAAAAAGTATGCTCATTCATTGCCCATCTTCCTTTGTTGCTTACTGTTAAATAAAACAATTTCAATGTCTTAGCAATGCATGTATGTTTAATTTTTTTTTACCTTTTCGTTCTTTCTTTAGGGTTTGACACCTTATGAGAAAAAGAAATATGTTTGGAAAATGCTTTACATATATATGCTTGGATATGATGTGGATTTTGGTCACATGGAAGCTGTTTCTCTAATATCCGCTCCAAAGTATCCAGAAAAGCAGGTAATGTTTTCCTCTTATGACACCTTTCTATAATGATTTGTTGTTATTTTTTCTATTTTTCATTTATATTTTTGCAAGGTTTCACATTTCAGTTCTTTTACATGTTTACCTAGCGAAGTAAATGTATGGGAAGTAAAGAAGGAAGTCTAATTTTGCTATAATTGACTGCAGGTTGGGTACATTGTGACATCATGTTTACTCAATGAGAACCATGACTTTCTGAGACTAGCAATAAATACAGTGCGCAATGATATTATTGGTCGCAATGAAACTTTCCAGTGCCTAGCATTGACTATGGTATGGTAATGGAAGAATTGTTAACCTTTTCAAATACCTGCTCTCTTATTCATATTACATCATTTAATTATGCTGTTAGTGTTTCTCTAGGTATCTTAATATACTAAAGAGGATCCCTAGAAAAGGTTTCTCCCTTGGTGGTGAACTTTACTTTTTGTGTATTACTATCCTTTCTTGATGCATGAGACATGAATATGCTTTTACATGGGAATCCGGACTCGCAATGCATATATATTTATAAACAATGACAAAAATTCCAGTTTGTGGTTCTTTTCTCTTGCCATAATGGTTCCAATATATGCAAAGTCTAGGGACACACCACAGACACAATTTCTAAAATCTCTTGCATTCTAGAGTTTCCATATGCTAATTTATGCATTGAGTAAAGTACAAAAGGTGACAAGTCATTCTCCTCTATTTTTTTTTCTTGTAAAAAATAATCTTCTGATAGGATATTGTGGAGAAAACCCCACACAAATGCCTGATTTAATCAGATGAAATATAGGTATAGCCAGACTTGAAGTTGCATACAGTAAACTTCCTCTGCCCTTTTTTTTTCATTTGTTTCTAAGTAGCACTATTTGTTTAACATATATGTCTGTAAGTTTGCTTAATAGTTTTCAACTCTTTTGACTTTTGATAGAGGCTCTCTGTGTGAGATCATGTAGCTCTCTGAACAGCAATTTTAAGCACTTCATATATGATTCACTTTTAGTCTTTTACCAATATGTTACATGAAAGTGCACTATATATATGATGACTTCATTCCATTATTTTTTCTTAAATGCATTTCAATATTGGAAGAGAAGCATTTATTATAGCTAATAGTTTTTTGAATACCTTGCAATCTGGCCCTTTTCACCAATTCAAATATAGTTTCAGATGATTTGTAATTGGCTAAAAGTCAACATGCCAACAAATTTTCGCCCTCAGATTTTTGCATATGTTCACTTGTTTTCCAAATTTCTATCCTGCCATGCTATATAAGATAGAGAGATTATTTAAATATATTTTGTAAATGAGATTTTTTGGATTATTTTCTTTTCATTGATATCATATTAAGTTATTTACTGTACATTTATATCTCTATTATTTTTTCAACCTTTGAGTCACTGCCACTATATTATGTCTACTACTTTGTAGGTTGGAAATATTGGTGGGAGAGAATTTGCTGAGTCCTTAGCACCGGATGTACAGAAGTTGCTGGTAAGAAACTAAGCATTATTATAATATTGGTGGTGTGATTGGAAAATGATTGATGTTAAATGCATTTTGTGATCTAGATATCTAGCAGCTGCAGACCACTTGTGAGAAAAAAAGCTGCTCTGTGTTTGCTACGTTTGTATAGGAAAAATCCTGATGTTGTCAACGTAGATGGATGGTAAATTTTGAATGCCACTTTTCTGGTACTACACTTTTCTCCTTTATTACTTTCCTTCAAATGTATCTTATTGGCCCCTTTTACCATATATTTAAGGACGGATCGGATGGCACAACTTTTGGATGAACGAGACCTTGGTGTTTTGACATCTTCTATGAGTCTTCTTGTTGCTTTAGTATCTAATAACCATGAGGCATATTGGAGTTGTCTTCCAAAGTGTGTCAAAGTTTTAGAGCGCCTTGCTAGGAACCAGGATGTTCCACAAGAATACACTTATTATGGTATCCCATCTCCCTGGCTTCAGGTTTGTAAATTTTAATTTTCTCCAAAATATTTATTTGTTGCTAATGAGAAATAAAAGCATAGTTCACCTAGTATATTTCAGCAAATTTTCACTTGCCAATCATGCTTATCAATTTTGTAATTTTATAGTTCATTCTGGACAGCTTGTGAAAGGTAAACTCAGTTATCTGATAGTTTTGGAAATTGGCATGGTACCAAAAGTTCTTGTGGAGTATGGGATTACTTAAAACCATAAACTTGAATCAGATCTTGTTTGGCAATCTAAGTTCATTACTAAGCACTGAGTGATTTTGACGGACAATCACATACTTTTTTCGACTTAATAATGAAAGCATGAGGAAGCAGTTCATCAGTTGACAATGATTAGCTTTATGCCATTTATAAGTGTTATCTTATCCAGCAAGTTCACCTTAATGCTTACCACATTATTTCTTCATGTAGGTCAAAACAATGAGAGCACTTCAGTACTTTCCTACCATTGAAGATCCAAATACCAGAAGATCTTTGTTTGAAGTTTGTCATATCTCAATAATATATCCAAAATTTCAAATATATATATATATATATATATCTTAACTTATGAATTTGAGTGAATTTTGAATTAATCATTTCAGGTCTTACAAAGGATACTGATGGGAACTGATGTTGTGAAAAATGTGAACAAAAATAATGCATCCCATGCGGTTCTTTTTGAAGCACTTGCTCTGGTATGTTTGCAGCATGTTTTTTTATTTTTAATTGCAAAATAAAATTTATTCATACTTTTTGATCTCATTATAAATGACACTCTGTGTCAATCCTAATCCTTCGCTTTTGAATTTGTTGGTCAAACTAGTGAAAACTCTAGTCAAATAGGTCACATCCCTAGTTTTCTTGTTTTTTTGGCGGTTTCATTCGCAGAAAATGATATATGTAATGTAACTAATGTTAATGATTCCTATTCATGACTTGTTTCAATATATATAAATTTTTAAGCATAACTGCATGTATAAATGCAATTATGGAGATGTTCACAAATATTACCATGTGACTTAATGAGTTAGCGGATGTACCATGTAGAGCCAGGAGTGCTCCCATTTGGATGTGGGACTGTCCTCTGCATCATTCTTCACATATAACGGCACTCAATAACCATGTGTCAAAGAGTCAATCAAAAGGATGGAATGTCATTTCTTATTATTTTCATCTCCCACCCCACCAAAAAAAAAATAGCATGGTTGTCTTTGTATCTATCTTTAAATATGTCTGCTGGCATGCTTGTGTATGTTGGGATGTGTACAGTGCATTTGATGGGTACGTGGCCCTGCCTGTACTGTACTCTTGACATAACATATTTTTAATTACATTGAGTGATTTAATTATATTATCTATTTTAATTGCCCTATCACAGGTGATGCATCTTGATGCTGAAAAAGAGATGATGTCTCAGTGTGTGGCTCTTCTTGGAAAATTTATTGCTGTCCGTGAACCAAACATTAGATATCTTGGCTTGGTAAGTTGTGGACACACTGTTGCTTTATACTTAATACTTTTTGTTTTTTCAAAAATTTCTTGTCTTTTCTTTACTTATTTTTGGAGATGGGGAGGGTGTATGGTCGTACTTTAGAAGACTAAACTGGCTACCAGAATGCAATGTCAGAATTCATAACACACACTATTCTGGTGCAGGAGAATATGACTAGAATGTTGATGGTTACAGATGTGCAAGATATCATAAAAAGACATCAGGCTCAGATTATTACCTCATTGAAGGATCCTGACATCAGGTTACGTGTGTTTTCCTATTTGCTGAAAACATTATTCCCCTACGTATGTCATTAATTTATTTGCATGACAAATCCAGCTCACTTAGATTCTATTAGTAATTAATAATTATACATATATATTTAAGATTTAGTAATTATAGATGAAAATTCAGAGGAGCTTAAGGCATTTTCTTTATACTTATTGAACTACCAAATTTCATCTGTTTCATTATACAGAAGGCTCTATGATAATCACTATCCTAAAAGGGATTATCAATTACTGTTGCAGTTTTCTATGTCCTGTTAGCTGAAAGCCCTAGTATGAAATGTCAGATTTGCATTGACCACACAATGCATAGGCCCCTAGCTCTCTTTTGATAAATTGAAGTCTTGCTTTTAATGTTTTGTTGATTGATAATTATCACATTTGTGCACCTATTTTTTTTTGGAGCCAGCATCAGTGACATGCTAGGCTTGATTGAACTAAATAAAATACTAATTTATGGTTGTTGCAATTGACTCTGAGAATTTTGCAATTACATCTTCACAGCAATACCCTAGTAGCTGATACTCAATTGCATTGGATGGAAACAATAATCAAATAGCATTAAAAAAAATGTGAATTATCTCACCATCTGATAAAACTTGATTACACAATATTGGTTTCTGCTAAGCATGCTCCCTTCTATTACTTTATTCACAATTAAGGGTGACTTAATGGCAGAGAAGAGGAAGAGAGACGTGGAGTTTCTTTAATGACTCTCCTGGAGTTTGTTGTCATATAATCTTGTGTTGTTGAAAAGTAGGTTTTAAAGTATGGTGTTTTTTGCAAATGTATAATTCAGAAGAGAGAATGGCTACTGTTTATTGAACTTCTTTTTCTTTTACTAGAAAATGTTAAAGTGTCTGAAAGTACAAGTATTATACAGAGTTAATTCTTTTTCTTTTACTCTTATTTTTTCAAAATTCTAGTATTTCTAACTGGCATTAATTTGTACTCAGTATTCGGAGGCGTGCTCTTGATTTGCTTTATGGCATGTGTGATGTTTCAAATGCAAAGGATATAGTTGAAGAATTACTGCAGGTATGGAACTATTTCCAGACTGGTTTATGCTATTTTGAAAGTCTTGTTGTAGATTTTTTTTTGGTAAAATTTATTATTTTGCATTTTCAACTATCTTGTAGTATCTCAGCACAGCAGAATTTGCAATGCGAGAGGAATTGTCACTTAAAGCAGCCATTCTTGCTGAGAAGTTTGCACCAGATCTTTCATGGTAATGCAACATGTCCAGTGGGATTTCTTATTTTTTGTCTTGATGTGTCTTCTCATCTTTCTTTGTAGCTTGTTTTCTCTTGCTTTTCTTTTGAGGATGCTCTATCTTCAATCTTGGTTATCTTTTCTCTTCTCTAAGTAAATATCTTGTGAAAAAAGCAATATTACAGTCGATTCAAAAATTACTGGTGGCCTATCTAATATAAAACTCAGAATTCTTTTGTTACTTATGGCAAAAATATATGACAATCTAGAGATTACTGGAACTGGTTGAGGCCCTTCTTTTTGAACATATGAACAACAAAATCATTACTCTGAACATTTTCTGGAACTGAGGGGATGGAAGATTTTATCTATGTAAATTTTGTGCATGGTTTGATAGAATAGACCTGTATAGATGTACTAAAAATTACCAGCCATTATGAAGTGGACTTATTGTGGTGTTATGTGTATTGATGTCATGCCATCTCTTTTGTAAAGGTATGTTGATGTCATTCTTCAATTAATTGACAAGGCTGGAGATTTTGTTAGTGATGACATCTGGTTTCGTGTGGTGCAATTTGTTACAAACAATGAAGACCTACAGGTGATCTTGCAGTTTGTAGCTATTATATTACTGCTTCCTAGTAGACATATCATTCACAGGGACTTTTATGTGTTCAATTAGCCTTACGCAGCAGCAAAAGCTCGAGAGTATCTTGAAAAACCTGCCATACATGAGACAATGGTTAAGGTTTGTGTACTTTTACTAACATTCAGTAATAGTTAGTGACTTGGTGTGTATGAGATTTATCTGCTTATGTGTCTTTTACTAATTGTTTCTAAACTGTAGCATGGGATGCTTTTACCCATATTAGAGCATGTTTACTTGAATGGCTTCACGAGGAAGCCAGAGTATGAGAAAACTATTTTTTTACTGTGTGCTTACAGTACGCTTACAGTACAGTCTAACACCAGATCATATTGCAATAAGCACTAGATCATTAGTGTGTTTGGCAGCCCCCCCGGCTGGGCAAAAATAAGAATCTCTTGTGGTCATAGGCAACAACCAAAGCTTTGCCATAATTTCTGCTTTTTGGTCTCAGTCAGTCTTGCTTACATTGAGAAGTCATTTAAGCACTCTCATTATGACATCTGAGTAGGAGTGTGCAATATCTATCCAAATCTCTTTTTCCTTCAAAATCAGTTTGAAATTTTCTCATACTGAAATTACTTAGAGATCGGTGCTGGAGAGTGGAGGATTAAACAGTAAGATCTTTGTCATAGGGATCCATTCAGGTCTGACTTTCATAATCAGTTATGAAGCATGGGGAATGTTGATGAGTAATTTTTCTGATAATTCATTTATTTAACCTTATATTAGTTCATTCATATTTATTAAATTATTTAATATTTAATCAAATCACTGACATAGCAAGAGGTCTGATTT
Organism: Ceratonia siliqua; assembly: GCA_034509205.1. Lineage (NCBI taxonomy): Eukaryota > Viridiplantae > Streptophyta > Magnoliopsida > Fabales > Fabaceae > Ceratonia > Ceratonia siliqua. The sequence continues at coordinate 12,239,987 of JASKGM010000005.1, forward strand.
CAGTCAAATAATTTATTATATGTTTCTCATCTTCATATACTAAAACAGGTTAGTGCACATATCCTTGGAGAATTTGGACACCTTCTGGCAAGTCGACCTGGGTGTAGTCCAAAGGAAATATTTAGCTTAATACATGAGAAGCTTCCCACTATATCGTAAGGAGAATCACACTGTACCTCTCTATTCATGTATATTTATGTTCCATTTAGCCTAGATCTTTTATGAGACATGCTTTATTCTCAGGACTTCTTCTATTCCTATTCTTTTGTCAACATATGCTAAAATTGTTATGCACACTCAACCACCAGACCCTGAACTACAGAATCAGATATGGGCAATATTTAACAAGTGAGACTTTCCTCCGCAGTTAATTTATCATGGGTTGGTCTATTGTTTGTCATGATTCCATAGGTTCTTCTAACCATTTTCTCATGGTTTTAGATACGAGAGTTGCATTGATGTTGAGATACAGCAACGAGCTGTTGAATATCTTTCATTGAGTAGAAAAGGTGCAGCTCTAATGGACATATTGGCTGAAATGCCTAAATTCCCTGAACGGCAGGTATCTTTGCAACATTGATTCAGAAGTACCTTGTTTGAATGTGTGATCAATTAAGTCATCAATGATATAACACTCATGGATTAATACTGTTATTTGAATTCAGTCTGCATTAATAAAAAAGGCTGAAGATACTGAAGTTGATACAGCAGAACAAAGTGCCATAAAATTGCGAGCCCAGCAGCAATCTCAATCATCAAATGCTTTGGTTGTAACTGATCAACATCCTGCAAATGGAACTCCACCTGTAGGCCATCTTGGTCTTGTGAAGATCCCCAACCCCAGCATTAGCAGTAATGCGGTTAGTTCCTCACTCCACCTTCCCCCATTTTTGTGTAATTATCTACAGTATCATTTTTGTTAACATTAGAATGGTTTACCATATCACCTTTATTAACATTGAAATTGTTTCTGCCTATTGCTTCTTACTTCTTAGGTTGATGCTGACTTTTCTTTTTTTTTTTTCAAACAGGATCATGATTCCGCAGATCAAAGGTTAACCCTGGAAAATGGGACTTTGAGTAAAGTAGATTCTCAACCTCCTCCTGCAGATCTCCTTGGTGATCTCTTTGGTCCATTGGCTATTGAAGGCCCTCCCAGTAGCAGTGTCCACCCTCAGCCAAACACAAATTCAGGAATGGAAGGAACTGCAGTTGAAGCCACAGCCATAGTACCTGCTGGAGAGCAGGCCAATTCTGTGCAGGTACTACAAGTTGTGAATCTTTTGTTTCACACAATGTGTTGACTGAATATTACTACAGAACTCCTTCTGAAGATTACCAGTTATTAAAGTTACATAGTCATATGCCACATTTATTTTTCTTTTATGCAAATAATGAGGTTTCAGAATGAACCATGTTAGTCTGTACACCAAAACTATCTCTTTACTTGATTGAATGCAATTTTATTATAGAATATAGACCATGTAGCACATCCCTTTTCCACTAGACACAATTCTCTATTGTTCAACATTAGAAAGATATTTTTACTAATCATGACTGTATGCATTGGAAGATAACAAATTGCACCCTTTGTATATGCAGCCAATTGGAAATATTGCAGAAAGATTTCATGCTTTGTGGTTGAAGGATAGTGGTGTACTATATGAGGATCCTTATATTCAGGTTTCTTTCTTCTTTTTTCTCCATTGTTCTCCAGTAAATTTTGTTTTAACTTTAATCATATACTCTTGCAGTTTACTTACAAAGATCTCTCTGTGGTATTTAAAGATAGGTTCAGGCTTAATATTTTGGCTGATTTCCAGCAATGTTCTTAATTTTTTTAATATGAATAAGTACAGGTTGGCATTAAAGCAGAATGGAGAGCTCATCATGGGCGTCTTGTTCTTTTCTTGGGGAATAAGAATACTTCTCCTCTTGTCTCTGTTCAAGCTCTAATATTGCCTCCCTCTCATTTGAAGATCGAGCTCTCACTAGTGCCAGAAACTATACCTCCCCGGGCACAGGTGAAGCATTGTTACTGTTAACTTTTGCTTTCTTATTTCATTAGTTTTGTTTACATTTTTTTCTCTCTCTTGGTGGCATAGGTGCAATGCCCACTTGAAATCGTTAATCTCCATCCAAGCAGGGATGTTGCTGTTCTTGACTTCTCCTACAAGTTTGGTAACGATATGGTACTTAAATTTAAACTTGTGTTTTATTGTCCTACTTTGACAAATTATTGAGATTCCTTCCCTCTATTGGGCTCAAGTCCTGACAAAGTTGATCAATGACCATGTGCTGCCAAGGAAAGTGAGAAAATTTGGATTTTTTTATAGAAAAAAGAATTTATTTAAGATAATAGAAAGAAATACATCATTAGAGGATGAAGAAATCCTCCTACAACATGAAAGAACAAGTAGAAAAGGAAAACAAAAAATCTAACCAAACATTAGCTCAAAATAGCTTTCCGGTCCCTTAGTAAGTCCATGAGAGACACCGCCCCTAAAAGATCCATGTGCTGAAATCCAAAGGGGCCAAAAAGATAATTCTTTCCCAAAGGAGATGAATCGGCATAAACGTCTGATTGAAATCTCTAGCCTTCCTTACTAACCAGATACACCATAAACCTGCGAAAACAGCACTCTGCCAAAGAACCTTATGCTCTTTATTGCTCCCAAAACGTCTGAATTTTATAGTTAAGAGAAGATCTAAATCTTCTGGACAAACCCACTGCTCATGAAAAATACCAATTAGATGGTTCCCGATCTGCCAAGCCACACAATGCAGAAACAGATAATTATGTCTTGGAACTCCAATAAAACATTACACAAACATCTGGATTTTGACTGCTTTATATGACTTGCGTTAATACAATCTATCTTGAAATGTTTCTAATGATGCCCAGCATGGGTTCTGAACCCTTTATCACATTGATTTGGCATAAAAAATATTATCTCAATTGGATAGTCAGACGTAATCCAATTAAGTTGTGCTTACAAAGGAAGCGTGGTGCAATTTCTTGTTTACCAATCAGATCCTCATTATTGATGAACTTGAAAGTTTGTAAGCGTAATCATAGTTTAAAATTTAATAGTAGGTTTGTTAAAAATGGATCATTTGTGAAGTTAAATGGAGGGTGTAGCTATTTTTGAGTTGCAAAAATTATGAACTAGTTAATGTGTGACTATATGTTTGTCTGTGTCCTTCTGTAGGTCAATGTCAAACTTCGCCTTCCGGCTGTCCTAAATAAATTTCTTCAGCCTATATCTGTATCTGCTGAAGAGTTTTTCCCTCAATGGAGATCACTTGCCGGACCACCTTTGAAGCTTCAAGAAGTGGTATGTATTCTGCTTATGTACGCCTAACATAGATGAAGTTTGTATGTTACCAATTTAGTTGTGGTAATTTTGAGAATGTTTAATTCAGCAGTGGCAGATATCTATCATTGATTAGCTGGCTTTTTCTTGTGGCCATGCAATCATAGGCTCATCTTCCTTTTTTATTTTGCAGGTTAGGGGTGTTAGACCACTTCTGCTGCTTGAAATGGCGAATTTATTAAATAGTTACTGTTTGACAATTTGCCCAGGGCTTGTATGATATTGACGCCTCTCTTTTCTTTCTTTGTTTATTTTCCCTGTTAATCCTTTAATATTTATCAGTTATTTATCATTTTTTATGGCTATCTCTCTGCTTTAGGATCCCAATCCAAACAATCTTGTTGCAAGTACGACATTCTATTCAGAAACTACAAGGGCAATGCTCTGTTTAGTAAGTATATGTTATGTGTCAAACCACATATCTTGCATTGCAGTTCCTATGAGGATTATAATCACGACATCTCAAATAATCTGAAATAAGGAGGGAAACTGAAGGAATTTTTTACCATGCCAAGACCATATATGATGATTTTCTTTGACTTGGTATTGGGTTTTGCAATTCATGGAGTACCTCCATGTGCAGACAGGGATGGATAAGGGAAAAGTTTTTCTCCTGGAAAAGCATTGGAAGTTTGGGATAGCTGCCCTTTTATTAATTGATTGTCAACTTTAAACTGGTTTTATTATGTTCTTCTGCCAGTCATTCATAATTGAGTTTACATGATTATGTTGCAGTTCTAAATCATGGAAATGATACATAACTTTTAGAGAAACTTGTGGGATATAGTTGTTTTAACACGTTACTTAAATGATACTCAGATACGAATTGAAACGGATCCAGCAGACAGAACCCAGCTGCGAATGACAGTTTCTTCAGGGGACCCTACTCTAACATTTGAGTACGTGATTGAACTTAGTTACAGAATGCTACTAATAGGTTCTACAGTTTTTACGGATAATTATGATATTTGGTTTGCAGATTGAAGGAGTTCATCAAGGAACAATTAGTCAGTATCTCCACAGCAGCACGTGTACCAGCACAAGCTCCAATGCCTCTAGTGGCTCAACCAGCCAGTGCACCTGCAGCATTGACAGACCCTGGGGCGATGCTGGCTGCTCTTCTATGAGAATGTGAAGGTGATTGATTCATGAGTATGTTCGTTACACACTTGTAAACCTGATTTACACAGCCGACCCGCCCTTATGTTCCTCAAGATAAATGGGTGGATAAACAAAACCGTAATGCAAGGGCTGGTGGAGTTGAGAGTGAGCTAGTTTGTTACCAGCTGAGTGTTTGAGTGCGGATTTCTGGGTTGGTCGGCCTTTTTTGAGATTCTTTCTGCACAAAGCGATTGTCCCTTAAGCTATATTTTGTCATTTGGGTGAGGGTTTCAGTTGAATTTTTCCCCCTTCCCAGTTTCACTGGCGTGTTTGTGGTACACATACTTGATAGCATGTAAGATATTGCGTTGGACAGAACCAATTGTAACAATTTGGATTTGTTATATTCTAAAATTATAGTTGCAATAATATCACGGGGAGCATACATATTCTTGCGTTCTAATGCTTTGGGTTCAGTCTCAAGTTAGGATGTCTATGAAAATTCACTTTATATGGCTATTATAAAGCAGGTCTGATTCCTCCACCACCATCGTCCATGAACATTCAAAAGAAAAAAAGGTGACAGGTGCAGATGCACTCGGTTTGATTGAAACTCTCGACAATCGTAACTTGGGGCGTCTGCTTTAGCTGCCTGACCATTTCGAACGTTCTAAACCATGATGTCACTAGGTCATAATCCTCCAAAACCCTTTTCCAAATTTTTGGGACATACCAAGATCCGATAATAATTGAGTGATGCTAGTATTTACATGGATAGTTCGTATTTTTTCTAAACATGTTTACGTGGCCATTATCTAAGTGACTAAATACCGCTTACCGTTTCCAATTTCAACGCAGCAGCATTCTATTTTAGCAATTGTCACATGATCAGACAAATGGATTATCTACACTTTTCTTGGAAAGTATCCTCTTGGCTAAGATCAGGATTGGAAGGTACTTAGTTATGAAGTGTGTTCATATTCTAATTGTTAGTTATAAAACTTTTAAATTGTAACAATTAGAAAGTGTATACTTTTTATATTTTATTTCAATAATTTAAAAGTAAGTGACTAAAACAAGGAAAAAACTCGTGACGGCCCCAAGCTAGTTTCTCATAGTAATAACCCATAGCTACTTTAGAATAGCATTGTGATGCTAAAATTATTGGTAGCGAATATGAACGAAGCTGTATGTTTACTATGATAGACATGGTATTGACTTGGTTTGCCGCATGATAGAAGGGGGGATGACCCAATTGTCACGAATTGCTGCAAATATTATGAAAAATAAAAGGTCAAAATCAATCTCACTCGGGGAAGTTTTTACCTTTAGAATATGCTTCATGAAACATACTATGTAAGAAAGCGTAGAGCATCAAGGGCATGTCGCAGCATGAGCTAAAATGTGAAAGTGAATCTTCTACTTTCAAGTGAGCTCCAAAAAATGAGAATTTTAATCTATACAAATGATTCTATCAGATAAGCAACATGAAAAGGATAAAAACCGAGAAAAACCTCTGCCACAAGACTGGAGTAATGGTCAGTTTGCGAGACATCCTATGCTTGAACCTCTATCATGTAACGGGGAAAAAAAAACAAAAGATATCCGACCAAATTTTTGTGGGAAAAAAAAAATCCCATATGCGACTAGGGAATAAAAGCAGCCGATATACCATGGTTCTAGAGCATCAACCTAACTAGCTTGATTACAGATTAAAGGTCGTGAGAATCATTGGAAAAAAAATGGGTCCATTAGAGCTGGGGAAGCGGCAGCCATTTAGCGAGCCTGGAGACGCCATTCAACCTCTGAAAGCGCACAATATAAACAATCAAAACCAAGCTTTCAAATCTACAGATTCAACTCCCCCATTGTGGGCTAAATGGACAGTGCGCCCTGTCCGGCCGGCGCCCCCCCCCCCCCTCTCAGTGGGGGGCGTGGGCCCCACTCATTTGAAGTGGAACCACGCCTGGGGCCCATGCCCCCCACTGAGAGGAGTGCGCACTGTCCATTTTCCCCCATGGTGAGATACTTGCAACCAGTTAATTTACCAACCATTGAGCCATCCTATATGATTGTTGCTAAAACTGCCTTGTCCATGTTGAACTCGGAAACACCTCCGCCAAGAGAACATTCTCCAAATTCAATAGCATAAGAAAATTTCAACAGGACGGCAGCTAATTCAGCTATCGCCATTTCCGGCAATTGCCGCACCTCCAGCTTCCTGACCTAGATGGTGATTCAACCCAAGGTGAGCATTGGCTGTGAATCCAAAGCCCACAAATCTCACAAGATAGATCAGGGGCTGGTTCCATCTGCAAACATTGCTGACAACTATAAACACTGCCTTGTAAGGAACTTGCAGGTTCTGATTTATCAACTAAAATACTAGTTCCACATTCTTTAGGACAAGTGCCATATACTGACAAGTTCCCAGATGCATCACCTCCCTCAAACTGATTTCTATAATCTGAAGGCAGCAATTCTGTTAACGAGAAGTAGGTATGGGGTTCAAAATCCATGCATTCATAATTTACACTTTCACAGTCATTCAGTGGATTGCTGTCAAGGTGAACTGCAGAGTCATATTCTACAGAAAGGGATGATGCCTTCTCAGCAGGTTTGGAAAGAATACTGGTTTCACTGTGTGTTACAAATTCTGCATGCGAAAGTTGACTTCCAAAAGAACCACAACCATCCCCCTCACGCTTAACATGCCTTCTCACGGGTAGTTTTTGAAGCCCTGGACCAGAGACAGCATTCCACTCAACATTCACTTTTAATTTTGGTTGTGTAATTAGCTGAACACTTGAAAGAGGGAAAAGCAGAGGATCACTGTCTTCTTGTCTGGACACATCCTCTATGGGAAAGACGGGGGTAGCAGGCTCACACTCTTTCAATTTGGAAAGAGTTCCAGAATCAGAATCCACTCCAGAATGCTCTTTCTTTGAAGCCCTCGTTTGTGCCTTCTTTCCCTCATGCATCTTATACTTCAAATCAGAGTAAGGACACACAGGTGATTTTATCCTGCGACACTTACAACACTTGAAGCCCAATACATCAAAAATTTTCGACTCTTCAAGTTCAATGGCTTCAGCATGATACCAATCTGCAAAACCCACATACAGAGACCGCATAAATAAAAGTCCAAGCACTTAAGATGTTTATCACCCTTGTTATCTAGAGAAAACTTACTTTTGCATGTCTCGCAGCAAATATACATCAGATCAGACCTATATGGCTTACGGCACAAGTGACAAACAGGTTCCAATTGAGGCACAGGTGAGCCTCCCTTTAGAAGTATATTCTTAAGCCTGAAATCAATGCCTGTATTTTCACTATTCTTCTTTTTCCATATAATACCCCACGAACATTTACTGCGACAGCTTTTTGTTGCCAAAGCGGAATCAGAAGCACCTTGTTTCAAGTCAAGACAAGTATCCTTTGTCTTGGTAGATGTCAATGTTTTATCATAACATTTAGGCCTTTGTCCCTTCAAAATTGTCACAGAACTATGCTCTCTTCCTTGTAAGAGTAAGGGACCGGTTGGAGATTCATTACTGGTCTCTTTTTGAGTAAGCAATTTGGCATTATGACATTGCTTGCATGTGGTCATTAACTCAACTTCCTTGTTTGTAGAGAATGAACTTATGGAACAGTCGTCATGGCAATAACCTGATAGTAGTATGGAACAAAATATTAACAAAAGACATGAAAAAAAATATATTATAAATTCAAAATAAAATAAAATAAAAAAAAGCCACACATCACATCATAACACATACCAACCAGCAGAAGTTTTAGTTTCTAGATCCCAATTTTCTACCATCCACACATAGACGTTGCTTCTTTGTTCATGTGTGTGCGCGTGTTTCTTTTATGAAAAGTATGTAGGTGGGTTATATTATAACTGAGAAACTGATAGAAAACCTCATTTCAAGTTTATCTGAACAACTCAGGACAGCATACTGTAATAAAAAGAATAATAAATCGTGTATGGGGTACCTTGACATGTATTGCATCTGGGAGCATTCCTGAAATCACACGAGACAATGATTATGATTTTAAAAAAAACAGGTGTGTAAGAACAGGCCGGGGGGGGGGGGGGGGGGGTGTGTTGTCAAAAAAAAGA
>JASKGM010000005.1:12248603-12271941 GCA_034509205.1 Ceratonia siliqua
GTTTGTAAGACAAATGATAGAGTAACCAAGTTATGGCAATTACCTTATTAAAACACCCAACTGACACACAGAACACGCGGACATATCCAACTTGTCTCTTTTGCAGGTGAGATAAAAAAAAATATCCTTGCAGGTAGCTTTCAATTGCCTTCTGTGCACCTGAGATGCCAAATTTAATTGCTCTTTATCGGATGGCACTTTATATATACCTTCTCCATACTCTTTTACCAAATATAAAGGAATGCGTGTTTCCAAAAACCAATACTTTTCCGTTCCTTTTGGGCCTCGCTCTATTTCAATGACATATTTCATGACACGAGAAGGTAGATGCTTTTGGCTCCCAAAAGCAATTCCATAAGAAATTTTGCCCTCGACAAGTTTTCTGTCACAAATATTTGCATTTCTAAAAACAGAAGCTTCAGTCTCTTGACCTTTCCCATCCTGGAGGTTCTGATCAGGACGAATCAGATCACTCCATCTAAGATGAAAATCTAGGTATCTAACCTGATAAAAATAATCAATATCACCAAGTCACAAGCCTCGTCAGATCCAATATGCTGACAGAAAAACAGAATTTTCTAATGCCAGGAACAAACTAATAAAGCAAACAAGAGGAAACCTGAAGTGCGAGCTGTGATGCATTCCTACTCATTTGAACTGCAGCTCTCCAAACTAACTGTCTGCTTCTTTTAGGAATTTCAGAGCCATCAGCATAGAAAATACCAGAAATTTTCCTCAACCCACCTATTGCCCACAACCACAGTAATATGCTTTAAACCAATAGGAAACAAAATGCAAATGGTGGTGAACTTGTGTCTTATGTACTTGAAAATAGAATACCTTGGCAACCCGCTTTTCTGACCATGGATTTTGGCACAACTGCTTTCTGGTATACAAACTTGGTAAATTTGCTGCCATGCCACCAGGCAAAGTTGTTTTTATGGCAAACATCAGCTCTAACTTCCTCAATAGCTGATTGTTTCTTATAACGCCTCCCACTCAGCGCACGTTTCTGTGTTGTTCCAACAGTACATGCAGCACTTTGAATCATAGAAGATTCAACCAACCAATCATCCATCAGCCTAACCCAGTCCCCAGAAAAAGCAAGTATACGAATGTTCTCCTCAAGCTGAAAATGAAAATTTTGACAATAAAAAAAATAAAGGACACATCACAAACTTACATATATAGAACAAGCAAGATATGTAGTTATATAATAGTTCCAATGCACGCATAACACTATCTTTTAAAGAGAATGAACGTATATACATTTATAAACAAAAACTCTAAGCAGTCTACCAACAGTCACCGAGACAATGGGACACTCTTAAAAGCTTATTTATGGTGTAAGCCAAACACAATATATCAGTTTTGTTTAAGGATCCACTCATGAAAACCATCAAATAGAAGCTCGCATTAAATTCAATACATCAAAATTATACACGCAAACTTTCAGCATTAAGTCCTGAACGAAAAGAAACTAGATTATGGCACGTAAGCTGGCATCACCTTGATTGGAGGAGCTAAGTTTGAGGCATATTCCACATGCAAAATTTTAAATTTATATCAGAGGCCAGCATAACTAGGGAAACTTCCAAAAACAAATACAAAATTGACCCAATGCCAGCGCATGCCTTTATCAAGAAACATATGCACGCTATACAAGGCACAGTTACCAAAAAAAAAAAGATGAATAGTATTTTCAATTATTAACAATAAAATATCAAAACAAATTCAATCACAATAATCACTCACTTCAAGCAAAAGAGGCTTTAAAGCACTTAAAGTTGTGGCCTGTTCCACTCGTATACGCCATTGCTTTCTGTAGCTTGCACTTAGAAAGGGCCCAACTATCAAACCATGTAAACTTTCTTCCATATATATAATGTATGTTGCAATGCTAGGAAGAATTCCCTCTCCACTCCTTACAGGACAGAGACCAGTAAGAAGTTTCATAGCACTCTTGGTGGCACCTAAGGCAGCATGATTTAGCATGCATCCTCTCTTGCTTGAAACAGGAGCTTTACAAGAAAGGCACCAGCCGCACCTCTCTCTTGGAACCTCCACAAGCTTCTTTTCAGAACTTGGCCAAAAGAAGCGTGAAGCTGTCAAGGAGAATGCTTTTGCTTGCAAATAATTGCTTCCAAATGTAGCTTTCCTCTGATTGTCTGACACGTGAATCTCTGACCTAGAATCCTCTGAAGAAAGAACAGCCAATTTGGCAGCAGCAGATGCAGCAAAATCACCATGCATATAGTAATTAATGTATGACTGAGCTTTATAGGTGCAACCCATGTATACAAAATCATTAGTTGAATTGCGTTCACACTTTCCAGACCCAGCTTGGTTGCTTTCTTTGATTTGCAAGGACAAATTCACAGGCAACCCCATATCATTTGCATGCCCACAATAACTAAAATGGCTATTTACCAAGGTGCGATTAGCAGGATCTACTGCACTTAACCTATCAACAGAACTTTGATAGTTCACGTCAGACTGATGGGTAACAGAACCGGCTGAGATGACTGGCTCAATCCTAGTTTCCTCAAGAAGCTTTGTATTCATGGTAGGGCATTCCCTACTTCTAGAGTCACCACTGCTTTCAGGAGCTGGTGTCTCTCTTTGAGTGGTAAGCAATGAGACATCAAGAGATGGCACCATAGTGGTTGCAGAGTAATCTGCCTTCACCAAATTAACAGTTTCAAGGTCTTCTTCACCCAAAGAAGGAAGTAATAAACTAGAGGACTTTGCATCTTCCCTAGTATTTGCTGAGTTTACATTTGTTCCAGTCGTATAAGAAAGAGGCAAGATCCTTTCTGGAATATTCCAATATTGTAAAACTGCCATGCAAATACCATAGTATATAGGTCTATGCTGCATGGATGCATAAAGCTCTTTGAGGACTTTTGGAATGTCATTCTGATTGTAATATCTGAGACAATAACCATCATTGACATTGAGCCTGCAATCATCCATATTTAAAAGATCATAAACACAAAACCTCAGATATCAAAGTGCATCTATAGTGAGATGATATAAACAAATTTTTTTTATAAAAAGGGAAAACCAAAGCACAAATTTGAGTTTAAGGCAAGAAAGAAATAAACTCTAAATTTCATTAATTTTGAAACTATCAACAGTACTGATCCAGCACAACAAATGAAGGGGTGGAAAAAACACAACAAAGATGTTGAACATACACCAGTAAGTGATCACAAGTACCCATGAAGATCTGTCCATACAAATCCTTTCCAAATATTTCAGCCCCTCTAAGTGATGTTCCCTTTGCAATTGTTGGCCCAGTCATGTTAATTTTGCATTCTGGACAATACCATGGCCCTTCTGGTATAAACACTTTCATCACACCAATACACCTTGAATGATATGCAGAGGGACATCCATCACAACAAAGCAAGGTCCCATCCATGCCACAGAGGCGACATTCATCTCCATTTCTATCAATATCAGCATCCTCCATACTTTCAGTGTCTCTGATATATGAAATAGAGTTACCTGATAGCTTCAGAGCAATTGATTCTGAAGCAAATTTCATAGCTTCTTTATCCTTGCAAGCAGAAGTTTTGGCATATCGTGGATGAACTCTTCTGGGCACATTATCTGCAGGAAGGATATCTTCTGCATCATAATCCATCCCAACTTCTAATTCTTCACGCATGTTCATTTCAGCTTTTAGCTCCTCAGACTCCACCACATCATCACAGAGAATTTGCAATATGATTAACTTCCTACTTGCAGGTAATAAATAATACTCGCCATCAAAAATGTTATCACAAAATCCTTTCCACTCAGGTCCATTTGTGTATCCATTAATTGCTAAATACTGAATCACAAAAACTGGCCAAGTCAATGTGTCAAGCAAGCTCCAATCGTTGCACCTGCAAATACATATCTGAGTTAATATCAATTTTGAATATAAATAATCCTATAGATAACAATAATAGCATAAAGTATAGACATTAGGCATATGTGATGGTACGCACATCCAGCATATATTTAAGAATGCTACAAATAGGTGAGGAATAGTTTCATATCCTTTATGAACACCAGTTAATAGATTTGAACAATCCCAAATTCAGTTGCCTAGAAGTAGTAAAAAAACAAATAAAAACACAGACACAGACATACTTTTTATGACATGTCTCCAATGTTTTTGGCTCTGAGACGAGAAACTAGATTAACTGAAGTAGTTAAATCAGTCGTTTTCTCCCTTGAACCACCCAAAAATAAAAATCAAAGCAATAATTGTGCATCTCATCAATCAAATAAAGCATAATGAATTACTCGTAATTCAAACGTCTAGAAATAGCAAGCATATTATCTTTACAAATAATGCAGCAGGGTGCAGCAGAATATCAAATGCCCAAAACTTCATTAAATCAAGTAGGAGAAGATAAGCACCTCAAACTTTTTGATGCAAGTGCTGAGCCCTCAGATGAAAGGATTTCAAGATGACGCCCCAATGCACGCATCAGAGAAACATGAATGGCATCTAACAGCATGTTTGAAACAGGGCAGTTAAGAGAACCAACAAACTCATCCAATGAAAACGGGCTTAGAAACAGGCGAGTACTGAATGATCGTAAAAATCCATAAACTGCACAGAGGTGTGAGACATATGACTCTGGCACACCAATAGTTCCAGAAGACGGTGGCAATTGCAATGGTGGTATAGGCGGTGTCTCAGCATCAGACCCAGAATCCCTTTCCTTTGAACCTGAGCACGAGCCACTTGATGAATCAGGATCCCCTTCGACTTGTTCCTCGTCGTTTTGAATTGATAACCCACCATGCAATCCACTAGATACAGGTGCCTCAACCCTACAGACATCTTTGTTTAGATCAGCAGAAATCCTCTCTGACCCATCTGTGACATTTACACAATTCTTCAACACTAATTCATCTAATCTAATCCTCCTTTGAGTCAAATCATCATCAAAGTCACTGTCATTAAGAAGTATTCCACGAATCTCACTGCTATCTAAATCCTCAGAATCACCATCCTCGTAATTGACTCTGTACAATCCACGATCGTAACATACAACCTTCCCAAGAAAAACCCCACTGCGGGGAAACTCTTTCAGTACATGTCGTCCAACCAATGCAATAGATCTTGTCCCAAGAGCTTGCTTTTTCATTTCAGGAGGCACATTTTCATCTTCTTTTCTCCTCCGTTTCCTTGGCCGACCCCTCGATCTGACAACTGGAGCTTCCATCGTCCTTTCAGAAGCAAATTGGACCGACCCTTATGTTATGTATCCCAAAAGCGCCTGCGATTTCAGAAACTTCTGATTTTCACCAAAACTTCATCCGATATATAAAGATAGGGTTTCGTTAGATCCTGCAAAACAATCGGGGGAAAAAACATATATTTATTATAAAAAAAAAAGTTCACATCGAGGTTGAAATCCAAATGAGAGTAGACATGTGCTCGATATATGGATGATGATTTTGGAAGGCTTTGTTATACATTAAGAGGCAAATACGGGTATAGATAGAGAAAAAGTAGCATACGTAGTTAGGGCACCATCGAAGACAACGACTCTGCTGCTTCTGCGAAAAGAGGGTAAGAAAAAGATGAAAGGGGGCAGAGATAACCCTAGGGCTAGCGAAGACAACATAGAGAACAAAGGTTTCTCCATACTACGTTGCCGAGTTAAATTATTATCGGGACGAGTCTCATTGTTACCTGACTTCAAACTCGTCGCGTCCGAGTCCCTCCTCACTCGGTATTGCTTGTAAAAGTATTATTTGTATTCGGCAAGAGTTTTATTAATAGGAATGAAGGAACTGTTTTTACTTGATTTAACTATTACAAAGAATAAATATTTATACTTCTAAGGATTATTATATTTAAATATATATATCTAAATGTAACAATATATTTAAATATAACTTAAAAATAATAATTTTTTATTATTAGGTTACTCTAAAGAAAAAAGTTCAAATACCAATCCATGATATAAAGTAATTTCATATAAATTCAAAATTTTTATAGAGTATATAATTAAATAGTAAATCTCCACAATTGTCAAAGGAAAGTAAATATTGCAATTTTATGATTAACATAAACTTCAATTTATAAAACATTCTTCTTTCATTATAAATTAGACATATAATATTTAGATGAAAGTGTATGTGCAAATTAATAATATATCTAAAAATAAGATAGGAAAAAGTGAGAGACATGAGAAATAAGAATTGATATTAAAATTGAATATGATATAAATATATATGGAATAAACTTTGATATTGTTTAAATAAATAAGATAAATATAAAAGTATTAAATACATATAAACAAATCAAACATTATTTTTCTTGTTTTTCAAATAAATTTTTATAATAATCTTATCATTCCCTCTTTTACTTTTTAAAGTTATATATGTTGTAGTTTTTTAAATTTAATTAGAGTAATTTCTGCATAAAAAATAATAAAAGTGAAGCTAATGATAAGAACAAACTTTTAAATTCCGTATCATAAATGTAAAAAGATAATAAAACCAAATAATGAGTTGACTCGGAAAGAAATGAGTCAACTCAGATATAACTTGAGGATCCTGGCATATGAGGAAGCGTAGGCCGTAGTGGAGGTTGGTGGGTCACTGATTTTGTTCCGAAGCAAGGAACCATGTGGTGAACTATAAGGGGATTTTGGCGGGAACAACTGCCCGCTTAGTTGGAATTTCCCGCGAATTATTTAAAAAAAAAAGAGAGAAAATTGATTTCAGGAGTAACGGTCATGCAATTGGTATTCAACAATATAGCAGGTCAGGGTGAGTAGTTACACGGCAGAGGCTGGTTTTCTTGGGATCATTTCATTATTATGTAATTTTTTATTTGAAGAAAGAAACGTATGGGAGGCTGAGATGAAAATAAATATTGTCATCCTCCCGGTATTGTTTGCCTTCAAAATATATTATTTTGTCTTCAATTTCTCAATTTATTTTTTATTGTATGAATTGAAAATAATATATTTAACAATATACATGATGGTTATGATTAAGTTGTTTGACAATAACTGGTGTGCCTTAATATTAGTGCTATGACACGAATAATAAATAAACTTTAAAAAATAAAATATTATTAATATGTTTACAATACAATAACGTATTTATTATTTATTTATCACATAAAGTAAATGTTCTCATAATATAACCCATAACATTTTACCTAGGGGCCATTATAAGAATGTCTATTTTGTATGATAAATAAACTATATATCCATTATTATACTATAGACATATGTTATCATAGTATACTTTTACAAGCTTGCTTAGTCTATACATTTTAGTGAAATTTTAAGGTCGTGTTATAACATTAACACTTAAAATGTTTATTAAATTATTTGCTTTTGATTATAGCTTATATTGACTCCTATGTGATTATAGCTCTCTTAACTCCTCTATGGTTTTATACTCTGTTTTGCTCCATCACATAAAATTTTATTGTAATATTATTTTGTGGCTGGTAATCTCAATAATTTGTGTAATTAATATTACTAGATTATGTGTGGTTGTAATTTGTGATGGTGATAGACAAGGGTAGACAGATGCTAAAGAGGCATGTTTTGTAGAATCAAAACAATTGAGATATGAAAAAACTCTACTCTCACAAATTCATCATTTTTTAAACTTTTCATTAAATAATGGGATGACGTCAGATAAATAAGATGAATGGGTAATAAGTGATTAAAAAAATTGCGAGAATTTATTAATAAAAATATAAAAGTAAAACGCCTATTGAAAAATTGACAATTGGTGTGAGTTGTGATTAAGACAAATTCTACGTCTGATACACATGATATAACTCGTGACAATCACAACACCAGATTTATCAATCATAATATACATATAAAGTTGCGTATTATTATCCACACAATTTTTATAATTCTTATTTATCTTTTTCTACTTATTTCATTCATTGCTTAACACAGTAACCTTGTTACGAGATATGGGAATATTAAGCTTCTCCAGTCCATACATATGAAGATCATTTGATCACATAAAAAAAAAACCATATTATTACAGGCTTAAATAGCTATATTTAATGTGAGAAAAAAAGAAGATAAATATGAAACTTACCGAATCATCATCATCATTATTAAAATAGTATTAGTTACGGTGATGACTAAAACTAGAATGGTCCAATAATTTACTTTATTTATTGTTGCATATATACCATTTAAATTGTGTATACTGTATATATACCATTTGTTACTTAAAATACACTACCAAATGTCGTATTAAACACTAAATAATATTGAACATCTCATCTTATTGGGTCAATCCTATTTGGAAATGAAAAATCTCCCCGGCATGTTAAATAAATTTTCATATTTTAAAAGATTCTTTCTTTCACTAAAATTAGTCGAAAAGTATAAGAGACAATGTAAAAATAATATGAAATAAAATAATTAGTAATCATTTTATTTTGTCCCTTTTTACCATAATTTCAAAACTGATAAGGGTATTATTGGAATCAAAATAATTTTTTATTTTTAATTATTAATATATTTAAAATAATAATTATAATAAATAATAAAATAATATATACGGTAGAACCACTGAACGCTGAACTGTAATTTTCACCATTTGTGTAGAAGGTGTTCAGAAAACCCCAATTGCTTTTATTAAGAGAGCAAATGACAGTTTCAACTAAAAAAATACTAAAAGACAGACTTTCTTCTGGCGCCTTTTACACAGTGCTGCGTGTTTAAAACTCCTCCATCGTCATCTTCCTCTTCTTCCACAAGCAAAGAACCTCTTGCTCTTGCTGGGTCTTTATCGCTATATCTAAAGCTGAGACCTTTCTGAATAATCTCAAAGGGGGTGTCTTTCATGGAGGACCAAACTTGTACCGTCACCAAGTCTCCGACCTCTGCCCAGACCGAGCCACCTGGGAGCCCGGTGTTGGAGCAGGCAGCGAAGGAAGCCGACACCGTGCCGGATGTAATGGGAGCTGTCGGAGTTGAGTCTGCCTTGAACTCTGTCGTCGAAAGAAAATCTGAGACTGTTGGTTCGGAAATGGGGGTCAAGAAGAGAAGAGGGAGACCTCGGAAGTACGATGTTAATGGGAACCTGCTATCCCCGGCGTCGGCGCCACCAGGCCTTTCCAATTACTCGTTTGGAAGCTCTGTTAAGCGAAGCAGAGGACGGCCTCGTGGTTCGGGAAAATTGCAGCTTTTGGCATCCATTGGTGAGTTCGGTTCGAGTTTACATATATTCGTCTTCTTAGGATGAATACTTATTTATTTTATCAATGATGTCATGGTTGTTAGAGGTAATAATAGGAACCATCATCGCCAATTTCAGCCCAAGGAACAGGCTCATTTTATCGGTTTTCGAGTGAAGAGTGTGGCAGAAGTAATAATAAAATAATTCCTGCTTTCTGTTTAAATTAGCTGCACCGGATAGGACTTAGGACTATAGTTCTATTAAAAAAAAAAAAAAACTTCCACAGTTCAACTTCTGAGACAATCCCATTGAGGGAGTTGATATTTGGTTAGGGCGAACTTGAGATTTTCGGGGTTCACCAATCCATCCTAAGACTCTCGTTTTCAAGGTGCACCTGAGATTCACTATAGGATCCCTTCAGCTACTTCCAGTTATGGGTAAGAAGCTGTAAACGAAAATGATAGCTCAGTAATGTCCTAATGGGCAAATTCAATCATCACCTCCATAAGCAACTAGTTCAGTGCCGCCTCCAATGCATGAGAAATATTGGTAAAAGACTCAAAACAGCTACCAATTATAAGAAATCCTTGAATCCGTTGTTAATTTTTTTCTGGTTTAGGCATTTTGATCTGCGTCTCATGGCTGAGAGTTGTTTTTCTGAAGGTGGACTTGTTGCAGACACAGCCGGGGGAAGCTTCACCCCTCATGTAGTGACTGTGAATACTGGGGAGGTGATCTATGCGTAAAATAACTGTTTCACATTTGTCTTAGCTTCAGGTCTAATCTATCCGCTATCAACAATGAATTCTGCTTTTGGTTATTTGTAGGATGTGGTCAGTGGGATATCATCATTTTCTCTAAGAGGCCCTCGGGCTGTTTGCATACTTTCTGCTACTGGTGCTGTATCCAGTGTCATCATTCGCCGACCTGGTTCTTCTGGTGGTGTTTTGAGATATGAGGTGCAATTTCATGCACACATTTAGTGAATCTTTCTGTTTGCTTGTTGATTTCTACTTTCTATCTCAACTGCGGGAGATTTGTCTGCCTTGTTTCATCAAACAATTTCACTGGTTAGGGACTGCATTTGAAGGCAGCCATACATACATGTTATGGTGTAAGATCAGCTCTTTCACCTCTTGTTTTTCTTTTCCCTTTTGGTTCTGTTTTCCTTTACATGCAGGGCTGCTTTGAGATTCTATCACTATCAGGATCATATATCGCCGGTGGCATTGGTGGAGGACGTCGCAAAAGTGGCATGTTGAGCGTTTCACTGGCTAAACCAGATGGAAGGGTTTTTGGAGGTGGCGTTGAGGGATCATTGATGGCGGCTGGCCCTATTCAAGTAAGAAATTTTTAAAATATCCATGCAAGACTGAAAGGGACGAGGCTTATATATCTTCACTTTTAAGTATAATTTTGCCATAGATATTACTGTAGCAATGCTATTAAACCCTGGACTTGAAGTACGGAATAGTTTCTAAGCATAATTAGTGATGTCCCACCAATTGGAAAGATGAATATATTCAAGTCAATTACCCAGAAGTTAAACATAAAGTGCGTATGAAAGATGATTTTTGGACGGGAAGAAATCCAAAGTCAGTTAAAGTTATGTAAAAGCTGTAGATATGCTTTCGGGATAAACTCAAAAGTACCAATTTGAAGATCCAGCCTTTAAGCGGCACGCAAATTTATTGATGCTTCCATAAATCTGCTTCTTTGGGTTGAACGGCTTCCCTTCACAGATTTGCCAGGTTTGACTTCTGGGCTAATACGAACATTTATCTTGTAATAAAGTAAGAGCTGGAGTAGGATAAACAAATCCACGCCCTATTACCTGTACCAGATAAATTAGTAGGAAAAATATAAGGATATTCAGATAGATCGTTGAAGGAATTAAGTTTACAAATTTAGAGAATAGACCCTTGGTAATTTTATATCTTTTAATTTACATGGACATGGCCAATAAGATAATAGCTAAACTCTTACCTCTAATCCTTTCCTAACACCTACTAATTTCTAGATGATAATGGACAAGACTTGATATATTCTTACAGGAGGTTGGTGTTGTCCAAGCATATTGATGCTAATGATTATAAATTATAATTAATTCCTTGCATTTACGTTTGACAAGGGGTTGCCTTGTAGCGCATATTTCTAGTTCTGTCCTAACGCCTATCAATATTCTAATGGACAATAATTGGGTATCTACTTGCAGCAAGCTAGTGTTGCTCAAGCTTAGTGATGCTATAATAATAATTAATTCCTTGAATCTCAAACTTGCTCTGAATTTCTCTCCACTCATCAGCTAGTTGTGGCCAGTTTCAAGCAAAACATCAGTAAGGAAATCAAAAGGAGATACTCAGCTGGATCTTCTGCTGCTTCCAATATGCCTGGTCATCCAGATTCGGTAAGGGTTCCCCTACAAGTTCCTAAAATGATAAAAGGTGAACAGCTTTGCCCCTCACCAACATCTGGACTTGTGCCGACAACTAATGGGTTACCCGACAAAACCATTCC
Organism: Ceratonia siliqua; assembly: GCA_034509205.1. Classification (NCBI taxonomy): domain Eukaryota; kingdom Viridiplantae; phylum Streptophyta; class Magnoliopsida; order Fabales; family Fabaceae; genus Ceratonia; species Ceratonia siliqua. The sequence continues at coordinate 12,260,313 of JASKGM010000005.1, forward strand.
CGCAACAAGTAATGGATTACCGGATAATGTCATTCCTGCAACAACTAATGGATTATCAGATAATGTCATTTCTGCGACAACTAGTGGGATACCAGATAATGTCATTCCTGCAAGTCAGAATAGGCATTCTGCCTCTTCAAACGGTATTAGCCTGGACTGCCAAGCCATGCAACCCATCGCAGACCATGGGATGTCCACTGATACTGATACCAGTGTCCCTCGGACATAAAAGAGGTCTAGAACAGCCCCTTTCAAGCTTGCAGTTATGAACCTTTCTTCTTTCTTATGTTAGGTGTCAAATTTTTATAGTAGTTGGCTGTAGAAGTTAAACGTTCTTGATCCAGATTTCCAATGTGGCAGAGAAAAACTAACCAGCGACCACATTAATCAGCAATTGGGGAACCTCTGGTTGGTTTTGTTTCCTCTTGACTTTTAGACGAGTACCATAAAGTTCCCACCTCATGACTCATTTTCTTGTTATTTATTCTTCTAGTAGAGTTGATGTTTCAGGCATGCTATAATTGGAGGTGGGGGAAAGGATGGTAGTAGATGAAACTTGTAATCAATGACATATACCGACAAGGTCTCTTTGAATTGCTGAATTTGTGCTCTTATACCATATATTTTTGGTTTCAGTCAGGATTTGTTTTTGATTCTCTAGGTTAAATATAAAAGTTTAGGCCTTCACATAGTAGCTTAACTTAGTATGACTTGTTTGTTGTTGCCTAATTACGAATTTGGTTCCTTGACACTATTATCCTAATGGCAGGATGAAAATTGCTTAACTAGTTCTCGTTTGTAGTTTAGCTATGGACCTATTGCCTTTATATACTTCAGAAAGTAGTGCCACAGCAACGAGTGTTTTTTTTTTTTTTTTTTCTGTTAATTACATGAAGATACGGAGAATTTAACCTAAGATTTTTTACAATCTATCAAAACTTCACACTACTAACATCTTAACAAGCTATATGGCTTTGCCCAATGTGATATCAGCGAATAATCGGTAACTTATGGCATCAAGAACTATCTGTCTAACTGCTGCAATGGCAGCTATAGCTCCCAATGCGGAGAAAGCCACAGCAATAGTGACATTGAACCAGAAAATGGGGCTACGCTTGGATGGCTTAAATGTCAAAACTGAAGAAAACCGCTGGCAAAATGAAGTCAAGGGGCATAAAACCAAAAGCTCCTATAAGTGAGTTTATGCCCCCAAAAAATAGAAGCATTGCGGCTATATTGGTTGCTATAGTAATAGCTAATGACTGAGAAATCACTCTGGGGATCACATTGCGGGGTGAGAACTCAGGGCCCTTTGGGTCTCCAAATTTTTTCTCCATCACTTCCTTTGTAGGCTGCAAATAGACCTGCACCAAATGTTGTAATTTAATGGTGATCCTCGTTTGAGACGAGAGAGATTGGGGTTAGGTGAAAGGGAAGGAGGTTGATTCTAACCACGCCAACTGCTAATAGTTGGGCTATTTTGGACATGTTTGTCACATAAATATACCATTTCGGCGCGCACCAACTACCACGGGCTTCCCATCGTCCACGATGTTGCTTAAAATGAGGCCTGCAGCTTCGTTGCCGAATGCCCAATAACCAGAGATGGCTACGCTAAAAATATGTCCTTCATCCATGTTTATGTATCCTAGACTTTCTGGTTGTTCTTGGAATACTAAGGTAATATTGAACCCTGCAACATATTCTGAAGAAGGAAAGGTGGAAGAAAAGAAAGAAACAAGGACAAAAATCACAGGGTTATAATATTCCAGAAGAATTAAACAGAGGTAGACGAAGACTAAAGAATGGCATAAATGGTGAGTACCTTATGATTTGAGGACAAAGAGAGCGCCTGCATCAACATCCTTTTGATGGTGAAGTTGTTTAACATTTGGATTCTCTGCTTCCTGCACAGGTGAGGTTGGAAGCAGGCTGCAGGCCTGCAGCGTACATATCTCTTTCTCTTTCTGTATGAGCTCTAAAAAATGAACAAACATACGTAAGCCTAGTAGCTGAACCACGGAGAGCACTGAATAACGATTAGAAAGATGAATGGAGAGTGTGAATGTGAACTAGTTTATATTCTGTATCTAAAATCGTTAAAGACGACCATTGAGCCAATTATTATGTGAATTCTTGTTTAGGCGTGAAGCAATAGTAAAACGGCTTTTGGCAAACAGGGGAAGGTCGTAAGAGCTTTATTGGTAGAATTCAACACCCCCAAAAAGTTTCAGAAATAAACTATTGCATACCTCATCAGCAGCTCCACTGAACAATTGGAATCCTTAAATCATTCGTTAAACAAGTAGTGTTCATTTTCAAATGAGATTGCACCATTATATATTAATTAATTTTTGTTCCAATAACAGTTGTTGGTTGGTATTAAAGAGTAGGATCCGATTAGTATATATAGAAAGGCGCCAGAAAAAAGAAGTTTGATACATGCATGGTTTCATTAAGTATCTCAAATATTTAGGGATAAAATATGAGAATTTAATGTCTCCATATTTGATATTATAATTAAAATTTTAAGATTTTCAAAAATGCATGTGCCTGTGTTTGGTAGTGCATAAAATTCTCAGAAATCAATCTATAAAATATTTTCATTTTTTTTGGCATATTCAATATTCATGGTTTTGAAATATATGGGATGTCCAAATAGGAAAACCTTGATCTTGAATTGGGAAAAAGTCGAGTTTTGTTTAACTAATTCTATAACACTATCTGATGCAAAAAGTTGTTACTTTACCCAAGAATAGCTACAAATCCGTACGGGGACATTCTAGCAATAAAACAAGAAGATATATAAACTGATAAATTTAATGTAGAATATCTGGTTAATTAACTTAGCTTGACGACTTATCATACATTAGAAAATAATCGGTAAGTTTTGGCATCAAGAACGATTTGTCTAACTGCTGCAACTTCTGATATAATCCCAACTGCTGAGAAAACCACGACTATAGTTACATTCAACCAGAAAGTGAGGCTTCGCTTGGATGGCTTAAATGTCCAATTGTAGAAAACCATAGGCAAAATGAAGTCAAGAGGAATGAAACCAAATGCTCCAAGAAGTGAATTGATGTCCCCAAAAAATGGAAGCATTGCTGCTGTAGTGGTTGCTGTTATAACAGCTAATGACCGAGTAATCAATCTGGGGATCACATTGCGTCCGGAGAACTCAGGGCTTTTGGGGTCTCCAAGTGTTCGTTCCAGCATTTCATTTGTAGGCTGCAAGTAAACCTGAACGAAACATCTCAAGTTCAACGATGCTAGCTAGAAGATAGTGTTTGGGTTTGAGTGAGAGAGAAAAACTAATTATTTTCCATGTCTTACCACACCAACGGCTGTTAGTTGGGCTATGGTGAAAATGTTGATTATAAAAATGAACCAGTTTGGCACCAAAGGCTTCCCATTGTACAGGAAGTTGCTTAAAATGAGGCCTTCAGCTTCATTGCCGAACGCCCAATAGCCAGAGATGGCTACGCTGAAGAAAGTGACTGTAACAGCAGTGTAGCAAACACATAGTCCCTTGAACATCTTTCCTTTTACTGGTGCTGCTAATGTTGCCTGTAACCAAAGAAAATGCAAGGATATGATAACTTAACTGACTGCTATATAATTTGATGGCTTGACCATTATGAAGTGCAACCAAAGGGAATTATAAATAAACTGTTTCAAACCTGGATCTCTGGAACTATCCCATTTCCATATGTTGTGGCAATGATGGCAATAGCATTGAATATTCTAAATAAACGGCTCTCTGTATCACCTTTCAAAGAATAGTCCTTTTCTGGCCCTTCTGAGGATTCTCCTGCAGGAATATTGGGAAAGTCCACTGATCCATTGCAAGCATGGATGCTAATTACAAGGGTTACTTAAGGATAGGAAATACCAATGTAGATGGAACCAGCAGTAGCACAGGCACTGTAGGCCAGGCACAGAACCAAAGATATCATATTAATGTGCCTCAAAGAGTGAAAAGACGGAATTTGAGCCAAAATCAGCATGAAACATCCAAATATCACTATAAACTCATAAAGCTTCATTGTCCCATTTGGTCTTGACAGCAGGTAAATCGCCTGCCGTTTGCAACGTAAAAAGCTCAGAAGTATCAGTGCAAGACCCAACAATCATCCACGCATAGATATAAGCACACAGTTAGAGTCTGTCTCTATCCCTATGCGTGTGTAAATTGTAATGATGTCTGTGGGCTTGCTAGGTTCGATTTGAAAATAAAATAAATACTAACAGAGCTATGATCATATAGCTCATTAAAATACTATGTTTAGAATAAAAATTTGGAATATTTATTGCTAGCAAAATCAAGCACCGTATTTTAGTTTGGTGTTTGATCTGATATTCAACTTATCTTTTAAAATGTAGTTATCATGATGTCAAGGACTCGAGTGGTTATTTGAAAGTAAAATTAACATTGAAATATAAATAACCTTCATGCATTGTCCTCCCAAAAGAGTACAGGCCACCACAGCGCCATAGCAGACCATGAATTGAATTGGTCCCACGTAGTAACGACCCCAACGAGGCCCTGCCAAGTTCAATATAGGTTTTAGCTGTATTTTTGGTGTAGTCTTCGATGGTTCAGAGGTTAAGTTCTTGTAACATCGTCACCGCTATTAGTCTAGTTCGAGGTGTAGACGTGCAGTCAACTATGCATTTACTGCCATCAAACGTACGTGCCCCATAAAAAACAGCTTTTGCTAATTACTTTTACAGGACAACTTTTAAAGAAAGGATTACTCAGGAGAAAGGGACCGGTCCAGATCAATGTATTTCTTCAACTACAGGAGATCATCAATAAGGTTCCAATTTTCTTTTTTAATGGTAAATTAATGCTAATAAGTTCCTTAAGGATACTAAAATGTCGTTATATAAAAAGAGATTCAAGGTATAATGAATACCAATATCAGACTTGATAAACAAGCAATTGGTTATTAGGGAGTAAGAAGAGTGATGTACCTAAAATGTGGCGAGCCATGTCTGTAAAACGGAGATGGCGACGACCCAAATGAGCATGGTGTTCAAGAACAAGAGAGGTTAAATTATAGGCGTAGAAAGTAACCAGAGCGCCGATAACCAAGCAAAAGATCCCAGCTGTCAATCCAAGGAATGTTAAAGCATATGGAAGACTTAGGAGTGCTGGAGCAACTATTGAAGTCGTTAAGTGGTATCCGCAGTGCACCCACGAACCTACAATATTCAGAGACACATAATAATAGCATTTCCCCCCTTTTAATCCTGAAAAGATGTCATACCCTGTGCACCAATTATCAAACCAATCCAAGAAAGACTCTAGATTTTGTTGGCCTTCTATGAGTACTAAAATAATTTTTTATGTTGGAAGAGGTATAGTTCATGCCTTCATGGGTTTGCTTGAGATATTCTCCACTTTAGCTTATTAGATTGTCTTCATGTTTCGTCCTAAAACTACCTGAGACTTTAATCGATTTAGGATTTTGTGTGCTTGGTGGATAGTGTCATCAGCATATATATGAATGGAGTTTTTACTTATCGTTGGAATTGAAAGGTAGCAGAATAGAACCCAAGAACAAAATCTGACGGAGAAAGGTGGAAGGAGGAAAGTAAAGAGACACAAACCATATAAAGGGTTATCATCCGCCAGAAGTAAACAGATAAAGAAGGAAAGTTAAGAAGCGTAACCTTTTGATTTGAGGACAAAAAGGGCGCCTGCATCTTTATCATTTTGATGCACTGGCACCTCTGCTTCGTGAACTGCTGTTGAGGTTGGTAGCAGAGTACCCATCTCTCTCTTACCCTCTGCGCACTTGAACAGTGAGAAAACTAAGACAAGTACAAAACCAAGTAATTATAATAGAGAGCATAATGATATAGCTGTAGCTCTGGATGACGCAACCTAAATTTATCATTAGTCATTACCATGTTGGATTGACTATAAAGATAGGCGATATGTCACTTAGCTTTATGGTCGGCATATAAACTCCCAAGAGTCATTCTCCTTCTGATTGATTGCAAAGTGTAGCCACTCATTTAAACAAGTGTATTTGCGGTATAAATTAATAATTTTGGTTAAGGCAGAGAGTAAAACAAAGTTAGAGTAAAAACTAACAAATAGGCCATGGGGGACGTTGTCGTTACTTGTTGGAGCTTATAGGTAGAATTTAGCTCAACCAAAAGGTTATATATATTAATTTAACTATTGGGCAGCTCATAAGGACGAGCTACTGAACTGAATCTTTGATATCCTTCAAAAGCCCCTACCTCACCCCCAATGTGCTTAAAACTCCATATCTTTTGGAATCCTAGCATCTTTTCTAACATCAACATTCAAATCTAGAAGTGAGTGTGTGTGTTTGGCACAATATATATATATATATATATATGAGGGAAACAAAACTTCCCATTTGATGCAATATAGGTGAAAATGAGACACGCTCACAAATTCTCGTGTTTATAAAAATATAAATTCTCAATTTTCTTCCGTTGGCCATTGCCTCTCCTAATCTTGCATCCTATGGTATATATGTCTTTCAAGAGTATTTTGTGTTCAAGTTCACCAAAATAACTGATTTTTCAATCAACCTAAATACCATATATATGTTTTTTTTTAACCTTATGCAGTCACAGATAGTTCTCATGATTGTGATATAGAAATTTTAATTAGTAGGAATAAAAAGTATATTATAGTTTATAAATAAGATATTATAAAAATAATTTTTTACTTTCATAAAATCTCTAATTATATTCCATGTGTTTAGAGTTAGAAGTTAAATGACTATGTTTTATTAAGTTCTTTTTACGACTCCTAATTGTCTTTATCTTTTACTTATTAAAAAATAGACTTTAAATGTTGCAATCTGAAGCAAAATTTTTTATTTTTCTTATTTTATTCATATCAAAACAAAAATTAAATAAAGTAGATGAAAATTTTAATAAATAAGTAAATTAAATAAAAATTAACATAAAATTAAGCGTAAAAATATGATTAAAATAATTAAAAAGTTAATCATATCAAGTTATTTTTAAATTCTATTTAAAGATTTAACCTATGTGGGCAGTTTTCAAATTTTCATGGGGACATTTTTTTACTATTATTTACAACAAAAATCTTTTCCTAATTGTGCCATACCCTCTCAAGTGGATCAGCCTATGAATGTATTATTATTATATATTGGTTAATTAATTTTAATGTTCCAAACTCAGCAAAAAGGGACACATTTCATCATAACATATATATGAAAATGAAAAAGTATATAAAATAAGAAAAATAAGAAAGTATATAAAATATGGCTACTTGCATTATCAATCAACAACAAATTAGCTCCTCCCCTAGGGTAAGGCATATGATTCATCGGTCATGTTTTCAATTTTAAGACTAAAACTGTATTAGTGATTTAATATTTTTTAAATTATTCATTTGATTTATAGTTATCTGTTTCTTAAATATTTTTTTAATACAAGTAGACAAGTATATTTTGTACTTAAACTACTCTTCAATTCAATTCCCCTTAAACACAATAAAAAAATTATTATTCTAATTTTCTAAACTCAACATTATTGCTTATTAAGTTTTACATATGTAAATACAAGAAATATTATTTATACAATTTTTCTAACAGTAATTTAACTGTTTATGTATAAATAGCATTAATATTTTGTAATGACAAATGAAAAATTGAAGAAGTGTGTGTATATGTATTGTTTTTGACGAAATTATTATGAAATATTATTGGGTGTATTGTATTTTTATACAATGTTTAATGACTCTAATATTTTTAATCTGTGTCTTCTGTCACTATATAAATTAAAACATAAATAAGACATCAATAAAAATATAAAAATTATTTGATACTGTTTAAAAATATAGTGTACCCAAAGCTCCTTAGAATAATTTGTATTAAGCCTTAAATAGTATGTTCGAATATAACAGACCAACCCGAGGCATACAATTTGCTATCCCTATTTTAATTTCAGTATAGCGTGACCCTGAAAACAAACAAAGTGCTAGTTCGGAGAAGATTAGATTAGGATTTGAGGGCGAAGGTGGGGAGAAAAAAAAAAAAAACGGAAGTTCAAGAAACGCGTTGTTGCTCTGTGTTCTTTTTCTGTAGTGTTTCGAGTAACCTAACATTCCAGAAACCCTACCAAAGAAACGCAAGGTTTCGTCAATGTTTTGCTCGTGCGAAATTCGCGGCTAGGTAGAGTCACCTTTTCCCATCTCTCTTCAGCATTTTGTTATTTTGATTCCAGAATTACTCTTCATCTGGAATTATGTACAGATTACCATCATAATTTTTAATGTAATTATTGAAGAGTTACAGTACAAAAAGCTTCTATTTGGTTTGTAATTATTGAAGAGTTACAGTACAAAAAGGCTTTGCTTTGTTTGGCAACATATTGGGAAAGCTTTGAGAAACCCAATGGCTTCTGATACACATATATGAATGATTGTAGCGCAAAAACTCAGTTGAAAGCTCACTAATTTGAATCAAGCTCACTAATTTGAATCGCTTTTGCTCAAATGTTTGACTTGAAAGCCAAGTAACAATTAAAGGGTGCTAAAACCGAGTTAGTTGAGTGGGTCTTCCTTAAGAAGTTGAAAATGGCCTAATCTTCGAAGGAATATCAAATGCTGTAAAAATGTTTCCTTTTGAATTGCATATCTGAATCGAAGTATGTTTCTTTAATTCCCCATTTCCCCTTATTATATGGAAAAGCCAGATGAAGGATTAGAGCCTGAAGTTAAAGGGATTTTTTTTTGGAGGCTAAAAGAGGGAATTTTTTGTTTTTGAGTGTGGTCAAGATATCTAATTTAACATTCTATGTATAAAATGAGATGTTGGTACCATTTTGATTTTTCAATTGAAATGAAAATGAGAGCTGTTGCGGAAATTAAATTAAATTAAATTATTGAATCATGACAGAAGAAAATGGTGAGGCTGAGAAATGAATGTGTTGTAACTTCTATCTTCAGTGAAGGATACAAGGGAGTGGTCAGTGGTTTTGAGGTTTTTTAAATTTATTTTTTGAGTGCATAATTTTCTTTTCCTTTTAGTTTTTGGAGAGAAAATAAGGGATATCTGATCTAAGTTGATGATTCTTCGGAGATAAATATCTCTGTATTTAGTTTTACAAGGAGGCATGCAATTTTTTAACGTTGCAGGAGATTATGGAGGACAATTGGCCTGAATGCAGCCATAATGCCAATTAAAATAGCGTGTTTTTAGATCTTTTTGATCAATTTCCAGTTTGTTTTTGTTGATTCATGAAAGAGTGAAATTACTGTTAGAAAGGGGCAGCAAAAATGTTTATGTTCTCGGATATGATACCAGATAGAAATGAGAAAAAACCCACCATATGTTGAACATGATAGGGTTCTACCTACATAGCAGCTTAATACTTACATCTGTATGAAATAAAGTAGATAAAAACTGAAACTTGTTGAATATGGTAACTTTAATAACTACAATATAGACAAATATTAAGAGTTGGCCACCTAATTTCCTTTAACTAACCTGTATCTGAATGTTATCTTATCTTCAAGGGAATTGTCTTGGTACGAAAAATTACAATCTCATGCAAGTGGTAGAAAATTCTCAGTTAACATTTATTTATTTTGCATTATGCAACTGGTGTGTATGCGTTGGAATATAACATGTTAAGTTATCTCCAAATGCTTGTTAAGTTGTTTTTCATGACATGTTAAGGATTTTATAATGGTATCTTCATGTCTTGAGAAATTCATCTATTTATATGTTCATGTTTGTGGCATGCAGTGCCCTGAGTTGGAAGGATGCCAACAGAATCTGATAAATGGGGATGGAAGCATGTCAGTGTGTTTGGTGGTTTTGACAAGGGAAGCGGTACAAAAAGATGGAAATGCAATCACTGCAATCTACGATACAATGGATCTTATTCACGTGTTAGAGCCCATCTTCTTGGTTTTTCTGGTGTTGGAGTCAAAAGCTGTCCAGCAATAGATAGGTCTTTGAGAGAAGCATTTCAAATCTTAGAGGAAGAGCGGGTTGCTCGGAAAAAGAAAAGAGCTTCTGGAACTGTAAAACATGGCAAGCGTATTCGGACTTCTCGCCCTAATCTCACTTGCATCTCCAAAGAAGATGTAGACGAGATATTGGCAAGATTCTTCTTTGCTGATGGGTTAAACGCAAGTATTATCAACTCCACTTACTTTCATGAGATGATAAAAGCAGTTGCAGCTTTTGGCCCAGGCTATGAGCCCCTCTCAATGCATGAGTTGTCTGGTTCCTTTTTGAGAAAAGAGAAAGAAAGAATTGAGAAATTAGTGGCTCTAGCTAGGGAGTCGTGGCCACACACAGGATGCACATTATTGTGTGTTGGTCGTTTAGACGGTATGCTGGGAAGTTTTGAGGTTAATATATTTGTATCTAGTCCAAGGGGACTCTCATTCTTGAAAGCAGTAAGTGTGGATAATATTGATGCTGTTGGAAATTCTGTTGTTGGTATCCTTAGTAACACAATCGTGGAAGTTGGGCCTACAAATGTGGTTCAGATAATTTCACATCTAGACCATGCCAGTACTTATTTAGAATCTCATATATTGTCGGAGTTCCCCCGTATATTTTGGTCTCCTTGCTCTTCACATTCTGTCCGCATTTTGATGGAAGAAATAACTGAATTGGATTGGACAAGACCTGTTGTCTTATGTGCTAAAGAAATTGAGAAATGCATAATCTCATTTCAGAATTTCTCTCCCTGTGTCTTCGCTCAAAATTTGAAAGGGAGCTCTGACTCTCAGTTTGCTAAAATTGCACCTTCCTGTTTCATTGTCCAGAAGATTCTTGAGCTAAAGCAAGAATTCCAAGAGATAGTTGCTAGGGAAGAGTGGAAGCAATGGAAACTTAGTATTCCAGATGATGTTGGAAGTGTCGAAGCAACCATTTTAGGTGAAGATTTCTGGAGTAGGGCTCATATGTTGTTGCAAATATGTGAACCTTTTGTCAGATTGTATGCTGCACTTAATATTGACAGATGTGTCATGGGTGATCACCATGAGTGGCGTGTTCAGGCTTTTGATGCTGTGAAGAGTATGGGAATAGGTACTGGCGCTTTGAATCAGCTAGAAGAATTGATAGAAAACAGATGGGATATGCTCTTCTCTCCTCTTCATTCTGCAGCTTATATATTGAACCCTAGATATTTTGGCAGAGGCCAAACCAAGGATAAAACCATAATGAGGGGTTGGAAAATCACACTAGAGAGATATGAGTGTGAAAGTGCGGGCAGACGAGTCCTCAGAGAGCAGCTCAGTTCTTACTGGCGACTTGAGGGATCCTTAGGAGAGGAAGACGCTGTGGATTGTAGAGATAAAATGGACCCAGTCGCATGGTGGGAGAACTTTGGTTTTGAAATACCCCACTTGCAAACACTAGCTATAAAAGTTCTGAGTCAGGTATCAAGTGTTGCGATGTGTGAAGAGATATGGCAAGATAATGGTAATCCACGCCAAGAAACGGCCGCTGGATTGGGAGTAGAGAGAGAAGATATTGTTTATGTCCAAAACAATCTACGACTTCAAGGTCATAAAATGGATTTTCCAGCTCCTCATCTGATTAGAGAGACATGATGCTGACCCCCCCCCCCCCCCCCC
>JASKGM010000005.1:12272041-12292176 GCA_034509205.1 Ceratonia siliqua
TTTTTTATATTTGGGCGGGTTTTAGTTTTCTTCTTCCCCCCCCCCCCCCCCCCCCTCTCTCTAGATTCCCTGTATCGTGTTACACACTTGATAGCATGTAAGATATTGCCTCGGATAGAACCAATTGTAACAGTTTGGATTTGATATTCTAAAATTATAGTTACAATTATAGCATGGGGGAGTTTACATATTATGTTCAAATTCTTTGGACTTTCAGTGTCAAGATATGGCATATTATGTTCAAATTCAATTACATGGCATCAAGCAGAGTTGATTCATTCGCAACCATCATCCACGAACATTTAAGGGGTAGAGACGGATGTGCAGGTAATTGAAGTATACAATTTGCCCGGTGCCATGGTTGAACCTTTTGACGTAAAACAAACATCGTGACTTGGGATGACTACTTTTTGTACCTGACAATGACAATCTTAACATGCTAAACCTGGATAAGGATCTAGGAAAAGGAGGATCATTTTCTCTTGAATTTGGATTCTTGGACAGCTAAGATTCTTCATTGTATCACGTCATTTAATACAAACAAAAATAATTTTCCTTTCCCGTCTACGTCGTGAAACGGTCCTTGCATCAATGCCATTGACTTGTGCCTTATCTGAAAACCCCATCTTTATAACCAGCAAAAATTGTTCAGGGTAGTATAAATAGCAGGGAATAAAGATGGCTTTTCTTGGTTCCCTTTTCTCTTGGGTGTAGCGAAGTATAAGAATATAAGATGAAACCAGTAGGAAAGATGGTTCATCAATGGCTTCAGAAAATAATCATCATCCTTCTCTGTTATTTTTATGAACTGTTTTTCTATTAATTTCTTCTCTGCTTCAACAATGACCGAAAGAATGATGGGAGATAAATGAAGAAAAGGTGCACTGAAGAAGACAAAAAAGGAGCTTTGCACTGTGCTCTTCCTACCATAAAGGAGATAAAATGGAGCTTAACAATAAAGGGAGACATTGGAGAAGGAGACCAAATGAAAGAGGGATTGGAAATGAAAATGAAGAAAAAAAATTCAATATGACATGATTGCATCATGACTGTCCAAACATTTGGACAGCCATGATACAAAAAAATAAAATAATCGATCGAATCCAAATTTGCAAAACCTCTAGGTCAATAATCCTCCAAAACCTTGTCCAATTGTTCCCGTCTTGTGAGTTTTGGAGGCCTCAGCCAAAATAATTTCCGTAATTGAATTCAGTGAACCTATTTCCCCTTAATGATACATTGATGTTTTTTATATTGAAAAACTGGGCCGAATTTCTTCCCAAATCAACGTGCAACCATCAATAAAACCAAATCACCGTTCCACCACTTTTCACTTCGACAGCACGAGTTATTAGCAATTGCCATATTAATTGAGGAATGGGCACCTTACTTTAAAGAATAATGAGCCATAGTATCAAAAGTGGAGCTATTAATTTTAACTAACCTCCCCAAAAAATGAGAGAACTTTAAGCTATACAAAAAATTCTATCAGATAAGCACCATAAAAAACCTGCTTATCTCACAATATCAGCATATTTCTGTGAATTGTGAAATTAAAAAAAAAAAATCCCACTAGTGACCGGGGAACAAAACTCAGCCATGTTATACTACGATCCAGAGCATCAAGCTAACTTGACTGCAGGCTTGTCATGGTCAATTACTCAAATCGAAAAAATTGGGGCACTTACTGGGAAAGCATCAATCATCTATGTGAGCAGTCAGCAAAGAAACCATAGCACACTGGAGAAGCCAACTGACTTTAAAGCGCACAGTAGAGACAATCTTTGTCCAAGTTCCACAGCTATGGATTCAACTCGTGCTCACGGTGAGATGATTCCTGCAGCCATTTAATGTATAATTCACTGGGCCAGCCTGTATGATTATGCTAAAATTGCCCGTCAGGTTCAACTTGCAAGCACCTTCCCCAAGAGAACATTCTCCAAAATTAACAGTACAAGAAAAGCTCAACATAAATCAGCTATTGCCAGTCCCGACAATTACCACACCTCCAGCTTCCTAACCTAGATGGTGATTCAACCCAAGGTGAACATTGGCTGTGAATCCAAAGCCCACAAATCTCACAGGAGAGATCAGGGGCTGGTTCTATCTGTGAGCATTGCCAACAATTATAAACACTGCCTTGTAAAGAAGTTGCAGGTTCTGGTTTATCAAGACTAAAAGCTCCACATTCTTCAGGAACTCCTTTCATAGTACAAGAATCTTCCAAGTATCCTGAAAAGTCCCCAGACACATCAGCTCCCTCAAATTGACTACTATCATCTGGGTGCAGCAATTCTGTTACAGAGAAGTAGGTATGGGGTTCAAACTCCATGAAATCGTAACTCACACTTCCACAGTCATTCAGCAGATTGCTGTCAAGGCAAACAGCAGAGTCATATTCTATAGAAGGGGATGATGGCTTCTCTGCAGCTTTGGACAGATTACTTGTTTCATTTTGTGTTAAAAATTCAGCCTGTGAAAGTTTACTTCCAAAAGAACCATCACCATCCCCCTCAAGCTTAACATGCCTTCTCACTGGTAGTTTATGAAGCCCTGGACCAGAGACAGTATACTCAACATCCATGTCTGAATTAGGTTCCGTAATCAGCTCAACACTTGAAAGAGAGAAAAGCAAAGGGTCATTGTCTTGTTTCGACACATCCCCAACAGGTAATATAGGGGTAGCAGGCTCACACTCTTTCAATTCAGAAATAATTCCAGATACATCTGCTCCAGAATGATCTTTCTTTGAAGTCCTTGTGTGTGTCTTTGTGCTCTCCTGCATCTTGTGCTTCAAATCAGAGTAAGGACACACAGGTAATTTTATCCTGCGACACTTGCAACACTTGAAACCCACCACATCAAAAATTTTTGACTCTTCAAGTTCAACCGCTTCAGCATGATACCAATCTGTGAAAACCACATACAGAGATCACATAAATAAAAGCATTTGAGAACTTCAAAATCAATCCCTTATTTGCTAGAGAAAACTTACTTTTGCATGTCTCACAGCAAATATACATCAGATCAGACCTATATGGCTTTCGGCATAAGTGACAAACAGGTTCCAATTGAGGCACACCTGAACCTCCCTTTAAAAGTATGTTCTTAAGCCTGAAATCAATGCCTGTATTTTCAATATTCTTCTTTTTCCATATAATACCCCAAGAACAATTCCTGCGACGGCTTTTTGTTGACAAAGTGGAATCAGAAGGACCTTGTTTGATGTCAGGACGAGTATCCTTTATCCTTGTAGATGTCAATGATTGATCATAACATTTAGGCCTAGGTCCCTTTGGAACTGTCACAGAGTTATGTTCTTGTCCTCGTAAGAGTAAGGGACTGGTAGGAGATTCATTCCTGGTCTCTTTTTGAGTAACCAATTTGGTATGATAACATTGCTTGCATGTGGTCAAGAACTCAGCTTCCTCATTTGTAGAGAATGTTGAACTTATGGAACAGCCTTCATGACAATAACCTTATATCCAAATGGAACAAATTATTAAAAAAAATTTACATATGAAAATAGAATAAAACAAAAATATACAGAATAAACAAACCAAAAAAACCATAAATCACATCTTAACAAATCCCAATTTTCAATAATACACTTACAAATGTATGTAATTAGGTATGTTTTTCTTCTATGTATATAGGTAACTTATTTTATAAAATACTAATAAAACTCATTCCAAGATTGTCTTAAAAAGTTAGGACAGCATAACATAGTAAGAGAAAGGACAATGGATCATGCATGAGGTACCTTGACATGTACTGCACTTGAGAGCATTCCTGAAATCACAGTGGAGAAAGAGTATGATCTTAGGGAGAATAGGTATAAAAATGAAAAAGGGGAAATGATACCATAAAGCAGATGAATGACAAGCAACAAAGTCAAGGTAATTACCCAATTAAAACACCCAGCTGACATACAGAACACGGGAGCATATCCAAGTTGTCTCTCTTGCAGGTGAGGTAAAAAAAAATATCCTTGCAGGTAGATTTCAACCGCCTTCTTTGCAACTGAGATGCCAAATTCAAGTGCTCTTTATGAAATGGCACTTTATCCATACCTTCTTCATACTCTTTTACCAAATATAAAGGAATGCGTCCTTCAGAAAACCAATACTTTTCCTTTTCTTCTGGACCTTGCTCTATTTCAATAACATTTTTCATAATTCGAGAAGGAAGATGCTTTTGGTTCCCAAAAGCAATTCCATACAAAATTTTGCCCTCACCAACTTTTTTGTCACAAATATTAGCATTTCTAAAAGCAGAAGATTCAGTCTCTTGACCTTTCCCATCCTGGAGATTTTGTTCAGGACAAATCAGATCACTCCATCTAAGATGAAAATCTAGGTTCCTGACCTGATGAAATAATCAAATATCATCAAGTTATAAGTCTTGGCAATTCCTATATGTTAACAGCAAAATGAAATTTGCCAATGCAAGGAATAAACTAATATAGTAAACTAGAGGAAACCTGAAGGGCAAGCTGTGATGCATTCCTACTTATTTGAACTGCAGCTCTCCAAACTAGTTGTCTACTTCTTTTAGGAATTTCAGATCCATCAACATAGGAAACACCAGAAATTTTCCTCAACCCACCTGTTGTTCCCAACCATTAGTACATGTTTTTTAATTCCCTATGACAATTATTAGGCAAATAGTTGTAATCTAAAAGTCTAAAACCTTATGTACAAAAAAATGAAATACCTTGGCGAGCTGCTTTTCTGACCATGGAATTAGGCAAAACTGCTTTCTGAAATATAAACGTCGACAATTTGCCACCATGCCACCAGGAAAAGTTGTTTTCATGGCAACCATCAGCTGTAACTTCATCAATAGCTGACAGTTTCTTGTAACGCCTCCCACTTAGTGCACGTGTCTGTATTGTCCCAACAGAACTTGCGGTACTTTGAATCATAGAAGATTCTACCAACCAATCATCCATCAGCTTGACCCAATCCCCAGTAAAAGAAATTATGCGAATGTTTTCCTCAAGCTGAAAATGAAATTCTTATAGTCAGCGACTCTGAAAAATAAAGGGTGAAGTTCCAGAAAGCTTGAGCTCTTGAGAGCTCAAGTTTCTGGAACTTGGGTACTATAAGAAAAATAAAAATTAAAAAAATATTGAAAATGCACAGATCTCCATAAAACTAATTAAAATATATTATATCAATGGTAAGAGAGCTCGAGCTCTCTATAGAACGTCCCAATAAATAACACATTCACAAACTTGCACATACAGCACAAGCAAGCTATGTAGCAATTGAACATGCATAGTGCTAAATCTTTCAAAGACAAGGACCATATATATTTTATGCACAAAAATTTAAAGTATTCCGCCAGGCTGCTACCGAAGCATATTAAAACTCTTAAAAGGCACCAAGTTGTTGGGACTCAAGCACACTTTCTGTAAGCTGCCATATAGTGTAAGCCGATTAGCCAAATACAATGTATCAACTTGGCTGAAACATCCACCAAGGACAACCATCCCTTGCAAACCCATACTTGATCAACACCTCAAAATTAGCATAAACACTAACAGTCACAAGATCTATCCATGCATGTAAAGCAACTTTGATCTCTAGTACACTATCATATTTTAATCAGGGAAACTAACAAAAACAAATATGAAGTTGGCCAAATGCCAGAGCAAGCCTTCATAAAGAATTATATGCACACATTACAAAGTGTAATTACAAGAACAATTTTCTATTTGAGACAATTAAATACATATATAACATCAAAACAAAATAAAAACATAATAACTACTCACTTCAAGCAAAAGGGGCTTTATTGCACTAAATGTTTGGGCCTGTTCAACTCGTTTACGCCATTGCTTTCTGTAATCTGCACTTAGAAAGGGCCCAACTATTAAACCATGTAAAATTTCCTCCATGTATATTATGTATGTTGCAATGCTAGGAAGAATTCCCTCCCCACTCCTCACAGGGGAAAGACCAGCAAGGATTTTAATAGCACTTTTGGTGGCACTTAGGGCAGCATGATTTAGCATGCATCCTCTCTTGCTTGAAACAGGGGCTTTACAAGAAAGGCACCAACCACACCTCTCTCTTGGAACCTCCACAAGCTTTTTTTCAGAACTTGGCCAAAAGAAGCGCGAAGCCATTAGTGAAAATGCTTTTGCTTGCAAATAAGAGCTTCCAGATGTAACTTTACTTAGATTGTCTGACACATGACCCTCTGACCTAGAATCCTCTGAAGAAAGTATAGCCAATTTAGCAGCAGCAGATGCAGCAAAATCACCATGCGTATAGTAATTAATGTATGACTGAGGCTTATAAGAGAAACCCATGTATACAAAATCATTAGTTGAATTGTGTTCACACTTTCCAAAACCAGTTTGGTTGCCATCTTTGATTTGCAAGGACACATTCGTAGGCAACAGCATATCATTTGTATGCCCACGATAACCAAAACGGCCATTTACCAAGGTGCACTTAGTAGGAGTTACTGCAATTGATCTATCAACAGAAATTTGGTAGTTCATATCAGAAATATCAAGCTGATGGCTAACAGAACCATCTGAGATGACAGACTCCATCCTAGTTTCCTCAGGAAGCTTAGTATTCATGGTAAGGCACTCCTTAGTTCTAGTGTCACCATTGCTTTCAGGAGCACAAGTCCCTATTGGAGTGGTAACTAATGAGGTATCAAGAGACGAAGCCATATTATCACCATGAAATGCACTCACAGCGGTTACAGGGTACTCTGCCTTCACCAAATTAATAGTTGTATGGTCCTTTTTACCCAAAGATGTAAGTGATAAACTAAAGAACTTTGCATCTTCCTTTGTATTTGATGAGTTTACATGTGTTTCAGTTGTGACAGAAACAGGCAAGATGCTTTCTGGAATATTCCAATATTGCAACACTGCCATGCAAATCCCACAGTATAAAGGTCTATGCTCCATAGATGCATAAAGCACTTGGAGAACTTTTGGAATGTCATTCTGATTGTAATATCTGAGACAAAGTTCACTGTTGATATTGAGCCTGCAATAATACGTGACAAAAGATCATAAGTACAACACCTCAGAAATTGCAGGGACTTATAATGACAATGATAGCAAAGGATATGAAGAATGGAAAACCAAAGCACAAATTTGAGTCTAAGGCAAGAAGAAAAACTGGACTATAAATTTCATACAGTATAAAACTAGCAACAGTACTGATCCAGTGTAACAAATGATGGGGTGAAAGAAACATTAAAAAGATGATGAACATACACCAGTAAGTGGTCGCAAGTACCCATGAAGAGTTGTCCATAGAGATCCATTCCAAATAATTCAGCCCCTCTAAGTGATGTTCCCTTTGCAATTGTTGGCCCAGTCATATTAATTTTGCACTCTGGGCAATACCATGGCCCTTCTGGTATGAATGTTTTCATCACTCCAATACACCTTGAGTGATATGCAGAGGGACATCCATCACAACAAAGCAAGGTCCCATCCATGCCACAGAGGCGGCATTCATCTCCATTTCTATCATCAGCATCCTCAGTCCTTTCAGTATCTCTGAAATCTGAAACAGAGTTAGCAGGTAGCGTCACAGCATTTGATTCTGAAACAAACTTCATGGCTTCATTAGCCTTGCAAGCAGAAGTTTTGGCATTTCTTGGATGGACTATTCTTGGCCAATTTTCTGCTGGAATGATATCTTCTGCATCATACTCCATCCCAACTTCTAACTCCTCACGAATGTTCATTTCAGCCTTTATCTCTTCAGACTCCAAAACACCATTGCAGAGAATTTGCAGTATAATTAACTTCCTACTTACAGGTAATAAATAATACTCGCCATTAAAAATCTCATAAAAAAATCCTTTCCACTCAGGTCCCTTTGTGTAACCAATAACTGCTAGATACTGAATCACAAAAACAGGCCAAGTCAATGTATCAAGCAAGCTCCAATCATTGAACCTGCAAATACATTTTTGAAATAATATAAACCTTGAATATAATAATAAATATGAAGTATAAACGCTAGATATTTGTGATGACATGCACATCCAGGTATATATCTAAGAATGTTACAATTAGATGAGGGTAAGAAATTTTATGCCCTTTAAGAACATCAGTTAATATATTGAAACAATCCCACATTCAGTTGCTTTGAAATGGATCTAAAAAATAATAATTAATGGGATGCCTCAGCACCTAAAAGTCAGTTGTGTTCTTCAGTCCCTGATTCCCTCCCAAAAAAATATTGAAAATCAATCCCATAGTTGTTTCTCGTCAATCTGGAGCATGAAAATTACTTGTACATCAAGATGTCTACTAGCCGGGAAGCCTAATTATATTTACAATAAACAATGCAGCACTAAATCAAACGCACAAGATTTCATCAAATTAAAAAGTAGCTAGAGATATAATCACCTAAGGCATTTTGATGCAAGCTCTGAACCCTCGGATGAACGGATTTCAAGATGACGCCTCAATGTGCGCATCAATGAAACATGAATGGCATCAAACAACGTGTTTGAAACTCGACAGTTAAGAGAACCGACAAACTCATCCAAAGAAAATGGACTTAAAAAAAGGCGAGTGCTGAATGATCGTAAAAATCCATAAACTGCAAAAAGATGAGAGACATATGGCTCTGGCACACCAATAGTTCCCGAGGACGGTGGCAACTGCAACGGTGGTAGAGATGGTGTCTCAGCATCAGAACCAGAATCCCCTTCCTTTGAACCTGCAAATGAATCGCTTGACGAATCAGAATCCTCTTCAACTTCGACCCCGTCGTGTTCAATCAATAACCCACCAGGCAATTCACTAGATACAGGGGCCTTAACCACGGAGACATCTTTGTTTGGATCAGCAGAACTCTTCTCCGACCTATCTGTTATCTTTACACTATTCTTCAACACTAATTCATCTAATCTACTCTTCCTTTGATTCAAATCATCATCAAAATCACTATCATTAAGAAGTATTCCACGAATCTCACTGCTGTCTAAATCCTCAAAATCACCATCCTCGTAATTGACTCTATATAAGCCGTACTCGTAATACACAACTTTCCCAAGAAAAACCCCACTTCCCTTGAACTCTTTTAGTACATGTCGTCCAATCAGTGCTATTGATCTTGTCCCAACAGCTTGCTTTTTCAATTCAGGAACCGATCTCTGATCATCAGTCCCATTTTCATCTTCTTTTCTCCTCCGTTTCCTCGGCCGACCCCTCGATCTGACAACTGGGGGTTCCATCGTCCAAACAGAACCAAATTGGACTGACCTTTATGTATCCTTAAGCGTCCCTGTGATTTCAGAAACTTCAGATTTTTACCACCAAAACTTCATCCGATATACAAAGCTAGGGTTTGTTTATATCCTACAAAACCATCGGGAAGGAAAAAAAATGTTTATAAGAAAAAGAGTGAACATCGAAGTTCAAATACAATCGATAGTAGATAGCAGTTAGATAAATGGATATGGATTTCGGAACGCTTGGTTATACAATAGGAGGCAAATACGGGTATAGAGAGAGGATAAGACAGCGTACGCAGTTAGGGTTCGAAAACCGCCATTAAAGATAAAGACTCTGCTGGTTGGAACAGAGGGATAGAAAATGAAGAAGTGGGCGCAAGGATAACCCTAGTGTAGAGAGAACAAAGATAACAAAGGAATATGCACTCTCTGTTGCCGAGTTGTATTATTATCATGACGAGTCTCATCGTGTTTGACTCGCAACTCGTCTCGTCCGAGTTGCCCACCCCACCCGTCTGACTCGGTCTTCACTCGTAATTAGTAGTCAAGTAATATTCAACGAAATTTATGTGAAAAGAAACATATGAATTTTTACTCTAAATCAATAATCTAAAATATACAGCTAATTATTAGGTTAGATATAACATATAACCTCAAATATTTTGGTTCATATTAAATTTGTATTCTATTTATTGATTACATAATTAGTAATAAAGTTGGTTGGGAATTAGGTTGTTTAAAATTAATATTTATTTTTAAAATTTTAAATCAATAAATGTTAAAGAAAAACAAGTTATGAAAATTTTCTATAATATAAACTTCATACATTTTATGAAATGAATAATTTTTAATGTCAAATGCTTGGATTTTAGGAAGAATAATAAAATATGAATAATTATTACATTAAAAAAAACTATATAAACTTTTTTGTCCTTTTCTGTTGAAAATGTGGTCACGATCGATGTATTTTCTAACATGGTATTGAAAAGCAATATTAATAATCACCCTTAAGAGTTAAGACAATGGGGAAAATACTAAAACCAGATGACGGGTTAACTCGGAATAAAAAAGTGAGTCGACTCAGGTGGTTTAGTGATGCCGTCGCGTAGTGGCAGTTTTCATTTGTTCACGTCCCAACCAAAAGTTGAAATGGAATGGAAAGGGTGAATTAGAGGGAACTTTGGCGGGAACAAACATTCGCTTAATTGGAATTTCCCGCGAATTTTCTCAAAGGGAATTTGATTTTTTAGTGTAACTGACAACGGTCATGCAAATCTATAATATAAACGTTATTCTAATTTAATATTTAAAAATATGCCCACGAAACTATTTTTTACTCTTCGATCTCCTAACTGTTTTCATCCAAATTACAACACTTTATTATTTATTCACTATTTATTCCTACATCACCTTGTATCATAATATTTTTCTTTATCTCTAGGTTCATCCAACAAGACGTGACATGAACCATCATCCATGATATAACATTAACCAGCTCATATTATAAAATAAACGTGATTTTTCGATGCTTACAAGTTATTGGTTTATTTATTTTTATATGATTCATAAAAATTGCTTCTTAATATATGTGGTGGATCTCAATCTTAGTAATTTGATACATCAGATAATCAAATATCTACATTATTGTTCAACAATGAGAAGCAAAGGTATTGTTAGATTTGACGCAGAGAAATCTAAAACCCATCACAAAAGAAAAACAGCACAATTCTATTATTCATTTATAGCATGGTGTGGTGATACAATCATAGAGGTGGAAGTTAAAAGTTAGTTATTTATATATTACCTTAATTAACTAATTAGTATGTTATTGGACTGGTAATTTATCAATAGGCTAAAAGTTATAAATATTAATTAAGTCATAACTTTTTTTATTTAAACATATAAGTTTAAACGTTATGTTTTAATTATTTTGATTTATACTTAATCTTATATCACGGGATAATTGTTATTATATCCTGACCAACATATGCTACATGTATAAATAGGTATTTCAATGTTGTAAAATGTATTGAATTTGATCTGTTGAGCATATGATATGCTTTGTGTATATAAAGTTTTTTTTTTTTTGAAAAAGAGAGGTGTTAGTGGACGTAAGTAATTTGAGTACTCTATGATTATTGCTTTCATTGACATAATTTATTTGTCTACAAATTGGTGAAAATTTCAGTTTGGAGGCTAAGAGTGCTAACTGCTAAGCTTAAAATGAATATTGGAAGGGTGGGGTCTTCATTGAAGAGCATAATGGAGATGGTGAAAGGAATTTGCCAAGAGTTAGAGTTTCCACTTGTTGAGTAAGTGAAGGGAGAGGAATTATTCAATGATTTTGCAAGAGTGTTAGATGTTGGACAGTAATGGGGTTCCATCATTTGAAGACCATTAAATCATTGAATTCATATAAAATTTTATTATCTCAATGAGAAATTGTACCAACGAAGAAAGCATTAATTCACGTTTCACTTGGTATCTTGGCTGCGGCATGAAGGAACATGGCTCTAATGTAATGTACGTAACAAGAATTTTGGACACTCAACCTTAAAGACAAGGTTGGTTTGAAGGGGTTTAGAGTTACAAGTTAGTTATTAATGTATTACCCTAATTAATCCTTGCATTAGTATAGTTATTATGGTTAATAACCATAATTATTTAATGTTACATATATAAATAGATATTTAGGTAATGTAAAATATATTAAATTTGATCATTTGAGTAGAGAATACTCTTGTATGTAAACTTTTATCTCTTTCTCCAATAAGAGAGGTGTTAGTGTGTGAGTAATTTAAGTGCTCCATCAAGTGGGGTCATACAATATTATCATCAATTTGCTTAAATAAATAATTAATTTCAATCAACTCGACATTATAATTAAAAAAAGATAGCTTATGATGTTTTTATTAGTATTGTTATAAAGTATTATTTTAAAATTATTTAAGTATACAAAATATTATGAACTATCATTTTAAGATAGAAACATTAAAAAATATAATTAAAAATAAAAAAGCTCGGGAGCATATCATTTTTTCTTGTCAGGACTAAGGAGTTTTGCACGAGTGAAGGATAATGAGATTTGTTTTGGTGCGCAACCAAAACGCGGCGTTTCAGAGGCGCATTGCATTGCAGATGGCGGGAAGGCAAGGTATCACGTGCGTCTCATGCGGACTCCCGCCATACACTGGACGTGCTTCGCCCTCGTTTAGGCGTTTGCCATTTTGAAAACCTCGCCGATTCGTTCCAACTCTGTTCTCCGCGACCCTCACGCTTCACCCCTCACCTGGTTTTCCTCGTACTTATCTTCAACCCCTGCCACCCTTCAATCCTCAGTAACGTTTGAATCAGGTTAGGGTTAGGGCTCTGCAACATGGGGAAGAATAAGGTTACAGACGAACAATTATCCACCGTCCGATCCATCGTTGGTTCCGAATATTCTGAGATGGACATCATTAGAGCCTTAAACCTGGCCAACAATGATGCCACCGCTGCCATTAACATTATCTTTGATACCCCTAATTTCAAATTCAAAGAGAGGTTAGGCTCAGGCACTCAGAGAAAGCCCCAAGTATCTCATCGAAGTTCAAGCTCTGATACTGGAAGTGGAAATGGAAGTGTCATCACGAACTCGAAGCCTACTGGTGCAGAGGACAAGAAATGCTCTTTTGGGTTGGAAGCAAAGGTTGCTGACTCAGCTTCTAACTCAGGTGGTTGTACCGTTGAGGACGTGGGAGGGCGTTCGAGTTCAGCCGGAAGTGATTGGTGGTTAGTGGGTAGTGGTGAAATGACAGGGTTATCGACCTGTAAAGGGAGGACTATCAATCCTGGTGATCAAGTGTTTTTCAAGTTTCCCTTGAAGACGGGTTCTACTACGCCGTCCCCGGGTAAGGGTTTCGGACGGGGACGACAGGCAGCAGCAACTTGTTCAGAGATAGTGCGATTCTCTACCAAAGAATCCGGAGAGGTAATACGTAAGATGGTATCGTGGATTAATTGTTATGTATGGTCTGAATTTGTATATCCAGTTTTTGAATTGACGGTATTCTGGCAGGTCGGTAGAATACCAAATGAATGGGCTCGGTGTCTCTTACCCCTTGTACGGGATAAGAAGGTTAGGATTGAGGGGCATTGTAAATTTGCTCCTAGTGTTTTGGGCATTATGGACACTATTCTGTTGTCCATAAGGTATGTTCAAAATTTGGGATTTGTCTGTATTTTTTTTTGGTATGCAGTAAATGTATTTGATAGTAAATAACTACTAGATCTTGTTTTTGATTTCAGTATATTCGTCAACAGTTCAATGTTTCGTAAACATAACCAGGTTTCTCTTAAGGATGCCACCAACTCCATTGATGAATCAGTGTTTCATCCTCTTACAACCTTGTTTAGGTTGCTAGGTCTGAACCCTTTTAAAAAGGTGATTGCTGATCCTATGTTGTCTTTTACCAAGGTTCTTTTGCATGATTAGTATATAAACATGGAGTTAGCTTCTGTTATCATAGAAGGTAATGACTCTGAGTACAGATAAAGTTGTACTGGAATATTGACTTCTATGATCACTTGATTTCTAGGCAGAGTTTACTCCTGGTTACTTGTATTCGAAGAAGCGCCCTTTCAACCAAAAGGTACAAAACAACTTATATCCCTTTGTGTTTTTTCCTGCCAACATTTTAGCATGTTACTTTTCTTTAACAGGAGAAATATTCTCTTCAGGCTGCATTACTGCACATCAAATCTACGCATCATTCTTTGAATGGTAATGAGATTGACAATGAGGATTCAGTATCAGAAATTGATCTTGACAACATTGTTGGTGATGGAGCCAGCTCAGAGTTAGAGGTGCTTCATTCTAAGAGTATTTTGCACCGTACTACCCTCATTATTCTTATAGGAGGTGTAATAACCTGAATATTTTGTTCAGGAAATGGATTCCCCAGGTAGTCTTCAGTGTAAACTGCGGCCCTATCAAAAGCAAGCTCTTCATTGGATGATCCAGCTGGAGAAGGGACAGCCTATGGATGAGGCAGCAACAACCCTTCATCCATGTTGGGAGGCATATCACCTGGCAGACAAGTATGCCTATTGCCTATGATTAAGTTGATTAATATATATTTTTGTGTGTATTTATAACCCAGGGATTGACTCTGATGGAATATTTGTGATTATACTTTGTAGGAGGGAGCTTGTTATTTATTTGAATGCTTTTTCTGGCGAAGCTACCATAGAATTTCCTAGCACACTTCAAATGGCTAGAGGGGGAGTATGTTTCTTGATAAGTTAACCATGGGCTAATTTGTGGCTTTAACATATTTCCTCAACTTTTGCAACATATTGATTCTATTGTAAATTTAAAGATTTTGGCAGATGCTATGGGGCTTGGAAAGACCATTATGACCATCGCCCTCCTCCTTGCCCATTCAGGAAGGGGTGGATCATCAGGTAGTCCACGCATGGCCCAGCCCTTCACTGAAGGTGGTGAAGTTAATGATACAGTGCACAACTTATCAAATGTACCAAAGAAGGCAATAAAGTTTGCAGGTTTTGATAAACTGATGAAGCAAAAGACTGCTCTAACAAGTGGTGGCAATCTGATAATATGTCCCATGACTCTCCTGGGGCAGTGGAAGGTATCTGTCTTGTCAATTTTTAGATATATATTGTGTAGCTTAGTGGGTTACTGTATTTGCTTACTTGAAGGTTGGTACCATGCAGTAATCAGCTGTCGTATGTGTAGTCATATACTTTCATTGCCATTCTGAACATTTAACATTGTCTTCAGGCAGAGATTGAAACTCATGTGCAGCCCGGGTCTCTGTCTTTATATGTTCATTATGGACAAAGTAGACCAAAAGATGCAAAAACTCTAGCTCAGAGTGATGTTGTAATTACTACATATGGAGTCTTAGCCTCTGAATTTTCCACTGAGGTAGATGAAAACCTGTTTACTCTGAAAGTTGTCAGCCTATTTTCTGCATTATTTTAAAAATTATGTACCAATGCATATTAATATATGTCTTATCTATAGAATGCAGAGGATGATGGTGGACTTTTCTCAATTCAGTGGTTTAGAATAGTTCTTGATGAGGCACATACTATAAAGTCTTCCAAAAGCCAAATTTCTATGGCAGCTACTGCTTTAGTTGCTGACAGACGTTGGTGTCTTACTGGCACTCCTATTCAGGTGATAAGATAAGCACTGATATTGGGCATTGAGTTTAAGCATAATAGCCTTTGGTTCTGTATGAAGATGTGCCTTACTATGTTGTAAAATTTTTTATCTTCTACATACTACTTTTTTCTTGGAGTCATGTACTTGCATTTGTCTTGAATGTCAGCTGGCCTAAATTTTGGCTTGATTTTGACAGCAGATGTAGTTTTCATACTTCCTGACATGGAATTTTTCTATCACAGAACAGCCTTGAGGATATTTACAGTCTTCTTCGATTTCTGAAAATAGAGCCTTGGGGTCATTGGGCCTGGTAAATTACCTTTTTCTTAATGTTGGACATGCACAGTTTATTTATACTTTCTCAGATATTTTTTTCTGATCTTTCCTATTTCTCTTTAACATCTTGCAAAACCTGTTTTTGGGCTGCATTCTTATTCTAGGGAAGATGCTTTGAATGTAGTTGTCAAAGATTTCCTTCTGAGAATTGAAACAGTGATAACTAAGATTGAATACTTATGCATCAAAATCTTAGCTTATAAAATTTTTAGGTAAACTTGTGTACTAAAGACAAGTACTCTGACTCCTTCGAAGTTTTCTATTTAAACTTCTCTTGTTGAATGATGGTGTGGCATCTAATGGTGAAGATTTGAAGCTTTATGATTAAACAAGCTTTTACAGGTTATTATGGAGCCTGGTTAAGGTTTTGCTGTTTTACCTGAAGTATATCCATGTGAAATCAAACTAAATGTATTGAATTGTTGGAATTCCGTATCTAAGTGATTCAGAGTTCTGTATTTCTAATTTTTTTCTTCTAATTTGAAGCACTTGTTGGCTGTGGGAACTCATCTTATTATAAGTTAATGCTACTTCGCTTTTTAAACTTTGATGTGTTACTCCGTGGGTATATGTGGCTGAAATGCTTGACTGGGAGGATTTATTTTATATGATCCAGGTGGAACAAACTCATTCAGAAACCATTTGAGGAGGGTGATGAGAGAGGGTTGAAGTTGGTTCAATCCATTTTGAAGCCAATCATGTTGAGGAGAACCAAACATAGCACGGATCGTGAGGGCAAGTCAGTAAATTGGTTGAGGACTTGTGCTATTTTAATATCTGGTATATCCTATAACTTACCATTTGTTGCAGGCCTATACTAGTTCTCCCTCCAGCTGATGTGCAGATAATTTACTGTGAACTCACAGAAGCTGAAAAGGACTTTTATGAGGCACTATTCAAAAGATCTAAGGTACTTATAATGTGTAATTACTATTTTTACTTTTGTTTTTTGGCATTGAAAATGACATATGTCCAACATGTTGATGTAGGTCAAGTTTGATCAGTTTGTTGAGCAAGGGCGTGTTCTTCATAATTATGCTTCCATATTGGAGTTGCTTTTACGTCTTCGGCAATGTTGTGATCATCCATTTCTTGTAATGAGGTGTTGTGTCTTAAACTTTTTATTTATGTTCTTGAAGGTCGTAATAGAGTTCTGCTGCCAGTATAAATAAGGGTGACCATCTGGCTCAGGTCAAGGTTTAGTTTAATTTATACTTTCACAGGAAAGTCTTCAAAAGGAGACTAGAATTTTTCATCGATATTGTGACTTTGAAATGCAATGAATGGTAGTTGCAGTTTTATATTTGAAAAGGAGAGGCAAAAAAAAATTTATAGGAATTCTTGGCACTAGTCAAACTAATCAAGACATAAACACTGATGATGAATGGCTGGATGATGGGAGCTAGTTGCATAGAGTTACTATATCTGAGTCATTTTCCAATCAAATGTTCCTGATAAAATCAGTAGAAAGGGGTTAACTAGTAAATTAGCTGGTCAGATCTTCTTTGTTGATTATATTATTTTCTCGTTGGTCTTGATGATTATTATAGTTCTTCCATACTTCTGGAAGGATGGTGGTTATTTGAACTTTAAATCTATCTCACATGGAACTAATAAGATGTTTTAATATTCTGGGTGAATATGATTGTGTTTGTCTGCTATCAACAGTTCTCTTCACTTTTAGCTTTAACTTATTTATATGGCCACTTTTGTTTAATCTAGTCGAGGTGATACTCAAGAATTTACTGATCTAAACAAACTAGCAAAGCGTTTCCTCAAAGGAATCCATAATGCTTCAGAAGGGGAAGTAAAAAACATACCTTCACGGGCTTATGTTCAAGAAGTTGTGGAAGAGCTACGTAAGGGGGAACAGGGAGAGTGTCCAATATGTCTTGAAGCATTTGAAGATGCAGTATTGACACCTTGTGCTCACTGCTTATGCCGGGAATGCCTCTTGGCAAGTTGGCGGAATTCTACTTCTGGCTTATGTCCTGTCTGTAGGTATCATCAAGTTAAACTTGTACAAATTTGGATTTCTTTTGTTTTAACTTTAATACAAGAAAGTATAAGGTTTGTTCTAATTGTAGTAATTTTCAAATGAATCTTGGTTATAGTGCCAATTAAACAATTATTTTTTCTATAACAGGAAAATAATTAGCAGGCAGGATCTTATAACTGCCCCCACTGACAGTCGGTTTCAGATTGATATTGAGAAGAACTGGGTGGAGTCATGCAAGGTAACTGTTCTTTTGCATGAACTTGAAAATCTTCGCTCAGCAGGCTCTAAGAGCATTGTCTTCAGCCAGTGGACTGCTTTTCTAGACCTCTTGCAAGTTCCCTTTACTAGGTAAGACTCCTTGCTAGTTGAATCATACTAAGGAAATATGCTTTTGGTGTGGGGGAATCTGAGTTAGTGTGAATTCTTCAAAAGAGCTGTTCTCCAAGTTTGGGCCTTATTTACATTTTGATGATATGCAATGATACCAAAGAGGCTTAATACATAAAATAAAATCATACCAAAGAGGTTTCTTATTGTGGTGTCATGGAGTTAAATATTTTGGTGACTTCATTTCTTCTAGGAATAACATTCCATTTCTTCGTCTTGATGGGACTTTGAATCAGCAGCAGCGTGAAAAAGTAATTAAGCAATTCTCAGAAGACAGTGATGTCCTGGTCTGTGACTTATTCATCTCTGTGTGTGTGTCTTTTTTCATCCGTGACTTCAAAAGTTTAGTGGAATGGTTTAATGGACTGGCTGCTTAAATCCATTGGAACTTCTTGCCCCAGGTGTTATTGATGTCTCTAAAAGCTGGTGGAGTGGGTATAAATCTAACAGCAGCTTCAAATGCTTTTGTCATGGTATGTGCGAAACAGTTCCTGTTGCTTAAACTGTGGTAATTGTCTAGTATCAGCTGTATTACCAGAATTTAGGTGTAAAAACTAAGTTTCAAGATTTGTTTATAGATCTTGTAACAAGGTTTCAAGTGAGTTATAGAGCTTCCCCCTTCCCCTTCTCTGATAATTTTTCTGAATATTCCATCTTTCTGAATTTGAAATGTGGAGGTATATCTGTGATTTAGGGCCTGTTCGGATCTTCTTTAAAAAGAATGACTTTTATAGAATGAGAAGTTGATTCTGAAAAAATAAAGTATTTTTTCATAAGGAGATACTATTATATCTTTAAATGTAGTAATAAAAAAAAATTTATTTCTCATTCCGTCAATCTCCGTAACTGAAGAAGTAAAAAAATTTACCTTCTCCTTAAAGTTAAAAAACTCCTTTATTTCAACTTCTCCTTATAAAAAAAGAAGATACGAACAATTCAAGATTTATCAAAATGATTTTTTTTTGAAAAAAAGGCCTTCTCCCAAAAAAAAAAAGGAGATGCGAATGGGGCCTTAGTATTATCATTCATGTATTACCAGCATTAGGTGTATATAAGAATAATGACCAAAATCAAATGATCATCAGTTGAGTATATTCTATATGATCTCCAACATTTAGTTATCATTACTCACTACCTTGACAATTTTTAATTATTGTTTGCTTGATATACTTTCCTTTCTACTCACATACTGTACTATAAAGGTGTAGTTTGAAATTTTGGTAAAAGTTCATCACATTATCATTTAAGGAAAGATTTAAATACCTCGATTGGTTTATAGCATAGGGAGCTATAACTCTGCTTCAGTGACTCCATAGAGGGAGGGTCTCATTGGTTTGATACTTTGATAAAGCTGACATGAGATTTAAACTATAAATTGATTTTGCTAATCTTTTTATTGGTTTTGTAGATTTACAGCCAAATTCTATATGCCACCACATTCATTAGCTGTTAAACAATATATTTTAATTAAAAAAAGTTAAACTCTACACTGTATAGGGAGCAATCAATCCTATATGGGAGTGAGTAAATGCATGTATATAGGATTTGGAAGTTGGGCCAAGAATGGTGTGTTTTATATATAATCAATTCAATCAATATTTGACTTGTTATTGGTATAAATGACACTTGTGAAGTAAATGTTTTTGGTAAATACGGATAATTTGCCAATATGAACATTTGAACAGGATCCATGGTGGAATCCAGCTGTAGAGGAGCAAGCTGTTATGCGTATTCATCGCATTGGACAAACAAAGAACGTGGCTATCAAACGGTTTATTGTGAAGGTACATTTAATATCCCAAATTTGGAAAATCCGCTCATATCTCATGCGGTTGTATTGTTATTATATTTTTTAATTGGGTTGGAGGAATTCTTTCACTGGGTAAAAGGAATCTGGTTGTGGACTAGTGAAGCGCTCGTAGTAATGCTGCTGACTAAGCTGGGGGGGGGGGGGGGGGGGGGGGGGGGGGGGGGGGGGGGGGGGGGGGGGGGGGGGGGGGG
>JASKGM010000005.1:12292186-12312853 GCA_034509205.1 Ceratonia siliqua
GACGAACCTGGACCGCCCCCCCCCCCCTCCCTCCCTTCTCTTCTGATTGAACATATGATCTTTAATCTACTTATTTAATTGCTGAAACTATGAGGAGTTAGGGTAGTGATTGTTTTATGAGTTCGATATTTGCAGCTGTGATGTCGAGCAACTACCATTTGAATTTAGATACATACATGTGACTCAGAATGTTGGTGTGTATGGCCAAATGACGTGATATTTTTCAACCCTGGTTTCAACTTACCAGCTTGACTGTGGTACTTGCTCTTATATTTCACTTTTCAGGGAACAGTTGAAGAGAGAATGGAAGCAGTGCAAGCACGGAAACAGCGAATGATTTCTGGTGCCTTGACTGATCAAGAAGTTCGAACTGCACGAATTGAGGAGTTGAAGATGCTTTTTACTTAGACCGTTAAGGCAGTACAAGCATGTTTGTTTGTCATTAGGAGCACTGTGCACTTATTGCCATTTTGCATGTGGTGTTTTCTGCATACTGGTCTTTAGGGAGTTGACTAAACGTGTAGAGGTGCATCTGAGCCAGAAGTTTTCTTTTAGGTGGCAACTTTCATAGGCACATCGAGTCCAATGGAGGTCATGATCGCATGGCTCTCATGCTTGAATTAGGTTATTTGAAGGCGGGAGGTGTTTAACAAGGGAGGAGGTGCAAATTAGATGAACATTTTTTAAAATGTAAATTGGGGTTAATCTTATATCAATGGTGGAAAGTTAGGGTGCTAGTTCACAAGTGATTAATTTATTGTTGTACATGGATTGAGCCATCCAATCATGGACAACGTAGAATCAGCTGTATATTACATGCAATGTTCACTTGTAATATCTACCATATTTCTATGTAATTTAACGATAGACTGTCAGTTTTTTGGTGTGGTTGGTTAGTCGTTCATTTTTGTTTTAGTTTACAAAATTGTATCGTATATGGACTCTCAAATATTTGGATGAATAGAAAATGACAATTGTCTATCCAATTGATGGAGTTTTTCCATCTTATTTGTACTCTATAGTCAGCTTCATTTTGTATGGAACATGTTTGGTGTCGTCAAATATGAGCTGAAAACAAGATCAGATGCGGCGTGCCTTGAATTTTTGATTTGTAAGACTTTTTGTGTCTTGACAATTCTAATTCCACGGTATACATGAATTGGACAAATTGCACTGATTTTTAAGTCTTCTTTTCTGCCTAGATTTTGTCCCTGTTTTCTCGTTAGCCTCCAGTTGCTTACTAACCGCATTTGATTTCAAGTCTCTTAGCAAAATATTTTGGAAGTACATATACTTTTTGTTTTTTGGTATGCAAAAATTAACACAATAAAAGCTAAAATATGATATTTGCTATAGATTCTCGTAAATGGGGAGAAGCTCATCCTAGTGCAGGATATTGGTATGAGTATGAATGCATTGTGATTAAAACAATGAATTTCGAGATGTTTTGTAGTTGCTTTTTTTTTTTTGTCAAAGTTCTATGTAAGTTATTTGTTCGTTCTATTTCCATTTTCTGATGGGATTTGAAAAATTGCTCCTATTTTAATCTTACATTTTGATCTGATACAACCAAAATTTTCAACAATGATGATGTGCCAATTATGGGAAGGCTATATGTTAGTTTAAGAGCCAATTAATTTTGTTTTGTTTCAATTTAAATTATTTTTTGAATTACATTCTATTTTAAGGTTGTATATAATAGAGTCATTTTTAAAATTATAAATTATAAATTATTGTTAAGAATTAAATAAAAAAAATCAACCACTTTTACTTTGGAGGCTGTTTCCAAGGTCTTTCCAAGTTCAACACTTTCTGGGTTCAATGGGACCCGTCCCTTCGCCTCGTTTATATCTCCATACAAAGGGCACATCCACCATTACAACGGTCAAACACAACCGCCAAATAGATTTTCATTGAATGAAAGTACACAACTACCCTTCTATACTACTTATATTTTCCTAGAATTTGTTGCTTGATTATAAGAAGATTTAATTGTATTTTTTTCTTTTTAATTTATTAAAGTTATAATTTTAATTTTTTTTATTTTCATCATAAATAATATAATTTTATTAATTTTATTAAAATCACAGAAAAATTATAATTTTGATCATTTAAATTGCCTACTTCTATTCTGTGCAATGGGAATTGGGAATAGGATGAATTCAGCAATAGTTGGGGGAGTACCTTGTCGCTAGGCATTTTTTTCTGAATAATAAATAGGTGCATAGTTTGACATTTACTTTTTCTGTGCATGTGAAAATAATTTTACATGATCAACAAAAAAAGAATAAAGGATGATTTTATAGCTATATTTATTACAAGAATTTACAGCAATAAATTAATCATTTTTTCATTATAATCTCCATTACTGTTATATAATATCTTTTTAGATATTCTTAATATTTTAATTCAAATAAAAAAGCATAAATTTAAGATGATAATCTACCTTTTTTAAAATCAGAATTATTGTTTAAAATTTAAACGTACATTTTCCTTACTAATATTAATATATTGACCTCATGGAAAATATACAAGGCACGTCACTTCCATTTAGGCTCCTATATATGTTGAAATTTGAATAGAAGATTATTTAGGAATAACCTTAACAATAATATTATTATATTTCCCAGTCTGGAGCCAAATAATATTATATTTGACAAAAATCAATAATATTATTATAGGTCAATAATTACTAGTTGTGAGCTAACCATTTAATAGTCTACTGCCTTTTCATTTTTACCGATGAATGCATTTAAATGTAAATGAGAAATAATATTTTTACATTATTATTTTCGATTTAAACTTATTTTATTATAAATTTAATATAAATAATTTTTATAATAAAATATTATATATGAGAAGAGATATAAAATTTTGATAATAACAAAAATATTTAAATATTGCTAACATAAAAAATTTGTTTAAATAAATTTTAACTAAAGGAAAAGTGTTTAAACATTTTTTGGGGGTGATTTTAGATATTCTTATCTCTTTGTTTCAAGGTTATATATGTATATATATATACCATTTAATTTGAAAGACCAATAATATCATTTAGTTTCCTATAATTCATGCATAGAGCTAGGGGGAATTATTTTCCTAAAATAAAAAACCAAAAACCAAATTAAAAAATAATTAATATTGAACATCTCATCTTA
Organism: Ceratonia siliqua; assembly: GCA_034509205.1. Classification (NCBI taxonomy): domain Eukaryota; kingdom Viridiplantae; phylum Streptophyta; class Magnoliopsida; order Fabales; family Fabaceae; genus Ceratonia; species Ceratonia siliqua. Next base: position 12,295,345 of record JASKGM010000005.1, read on the forward strand.
TTTGGTCAAATCTTAATTGGAAACAATAATCTCTTGAAATATTTAAAAAGATTAAAGTCTTAATTATAAGCAATTAAAATTTTAATTTCAAAATTAAATTAAGATATATTAGTATTTTTTTCATAATTCAAGAGATTCTTTCTTTCACTAAATTTACTCAAAAAGAATAACAGATCGGATACACTAGAAAAAAATTAAATAAAATAATCAGTGATAATTTTATTTCGGCCCTTTTTACCTTAATTTTTCCCTCGTTTGGTAAGGACTAGAGGGTATTCTGGGCATAGAATCAAACCAACAGTCTTATAAAAAGGAGTGTCCACCAGTTCTTTTCACCATTACTGAAAAGAGGTTCAGAAAATCCCAATTTCTTAAATAAGAGAGGGAAGGACAGTTCAGCTAAGAAGAGGCTAAAAGACAGATCTTCTTCTGGCGCCTTTTACACAGTACTGCGTGTTTAAACTCTTCATCTTCTTCCACAAGCAAAGACAGACCCCAAAGCCCCTCTTTTTCTGGGTTTCTATTGCTATCTAAAGCTGATACCTTTTTTGGGATATTCTCAAAGGGGGTGTCGTTCATGGAGGACCAAAATTGTACAGTCACTCAGTCTCCGAAATCAAAGCAGACCGAGCCACCTCTGAACCCGGTGTTGGAGCAGGAAGCGACGGACACCGACACCGTGCCGGATGTAATGGGAGCTATCGGAGTCGAGTCTGCCTTGAACTCCGCCGTAGGAGGAAAATCTAAGGTTGTCGGTTCGGAACTAGGGGTGAAGAGGGGAAGGGGAAGGCCTCGAAAGTACGATATTAATGGGAACCTGCTGTCCCCGGCATCGGCGCCGTCAGGTTTTTCGACTTACCTGTTTGGAAGCTCTGTTAAGCGTGGTAGAGGACGGCCCCGTGGTTCCGGAAAATTACAGCTTTTGGCTTCCATTGGTGAGTTTCCATCATCATATTGCTTCTGAGTTTACATATATTCGTCTTACTAGGTATATACATAATGTAACACCTATGCATAATAATATTGTTTGATCAATGATGTTCTGGTCTGCCCGCATAGTTTTGTTTGTCTTTCCTGTATGAGTTGAAGACCTAGCTTAATACAACTCGACTCTCCTTTCTCACTGTAGTTATAGCCGCAATGGAGCATAAGTGCCTGGATATGTTTTTTTAATGCAAAGAAGTATCTTTTTGGCCAGAAGAAAAATTAACTTCTCAAAATATACTCGAAATTTGAAAAACTGTTTGAAAGTAAAAAAATTTCACTTTTTTTTTTAAAAAAAAAAGCTTTTTTATAATAAAAGCACTTTCGGGATAGGGTGGACTTGGGATATCGGATTCCGCGGTTGATCAATCCACCTTAAAACTTCAAGAAATGGCTCTCAAGATGCATCTGGGATTTATTATGGGATCCCTTCTGCTACTTCCACTTGTGGGTTAAGAAGAAGCAATTAAACATCTAGTTTGCTCGCTCAGTAAATGTCTTGATGGGCTAATCAATCACCGTCATATAATTCGTGGGCTTAGGCGTCTAGTTTAATTCTGCCCCCAATGCATGAGATATATAGGTAAAAGATTCGAAGCAGTTACTTTCTATAAATGAGTAAAGAGAAGAAAAAAATCTTTGCACATTTTTTAGTGGAACTAGTTCAATTAAAAAATATATAATATGATATCAACTTTGCTACCACGTGAGATCTTTTATTGGTTTGGGTTAGGCATTTTAACTTTTTTCTCATGTTTGAAACTTGTTTTGCTGAAGGTGGATGTGTTGCAGAAACAGCTGGGGGAAGCTTAACTCCCCATGTAGTGACTGTGAATACTGGAGAGGTAATATCACCCAAAAAATAATTGCTCAAATTTCAAATTTGCCATTCGCTTCATGTCTATACTATCTGCTATGAACGAGGAGTTTTGCTTTTGCTTATTTGCAGGATGTGGTCAGTAGGATATTATCATTTTCTCAGAGAGGCCCTCGCGCTGTTTGCATACTTTCTGCTACTGGTGCTGTCTCCAGTGTCATCATTCGTCAACCTGGTTCTTCTGGTGGTATTTTGAGATATGAGGTATATTCTCGTGTACACTTTATGTGAATCTTTCTGCTTGCTTACTGATTTTCTACTTTCGCCTTACATCTAGTTTACCTTGTAAGAAAAATAGTTATCATAGTTCTGTTATTCATATAGACCAGAAGCAGGGAAAGTTCCCACCACTTCTTACCCCCTTGGAATAAGTAAAGGCAAAAGAAACTTAAAATGGGTCACTGATCCATTTACTCCTCATTAATTATTGTTTCTTCTAATTTCACTGATTAAATTCCAATTTTGAAGGCAGCTAAAGTACACATTATGGATTAAGATCAGCTCTTTCGCCTGTTCCCTTTTTTGTTTGAGTTCTTTCTTTTTTTCCTACATGCAGGGTCGCTTTGAGATACTATCTTTATCTGGATCATATACCTTAGGTGGTATTGGAGGTGCACATTGCAAAAGTGGCATCATGAGCGTATCACTGGCTAAACCTGATGGGAGGGTTTTTGGAGGTGGTGTTGAGGGCTCACTTATAGCGGCTGGCCCTATTCAAGTAAGATTTCGTTTAATTGTCTATGTGAAAATAAAACTAATATTTTCTTTATTAAGTGAAATTCTTTTTTTGTATTATTTTATTTAGCCTTGAAGCATAGAATGCTTTTAAAGCACCTTTAGGGGTGTCCGTCAATTGGAAAGATAATTTAAGTGAGCTATTCATAAAGTTACATGTTGGAGTGGTTATACTGTTATCTATACTGGCAAATATAGTGTTTAACTGTGTATGGAAGATCTCTTGACGAGAAAAAATCTTTTGTGAAGCTTGTTAAAGTTATGGAGTACCTGTAGACTTGCCCTTGGGGTGAACTGACTGTTCCTTTTTAAATTGGCAGCCTTTAAGCAGCCAATTGCTAGTAGTGATGCTTCCATTAATCTGCTTCCAGGGGTGCATTGAAATGGCTTCTATTCCCTGATGTTGCCAAGTTTTATTTTTTGGGCTTATAGGATTATAGGTCGACACTTAATTCTGATCTGCCCTAACACCTAATAATTTCTAGATGCTAATGAACAGGAATTGGATATATACTTGCAGCAAGTTAGTGTTGTCCAAGCGTATTGATGCTAATGATAGTGATTAATTCCTTGCACTTAAAGTTGACAAGGAAATGTCTTGAAGCGCATTTTGTTTAAAGTCTATATGGTATTAGTTAATTTGATCACTATGTTGCATTCATCTGATAATCACTGTTAAACTTGCTCTGAATCTCTCTTTGTTCACCAGCTAATTGTGGGCAGTTTTAAGCAAAACATCAGCAATGACATCAAAAGAAGGCTCACCGCTGGATCTTCTACTGCTGCCGATATGCCTGGTAATCCAGATTCAGTAAGGGTTCCCCTACAAATTCCTAAAATGATAGAACGTGAACAGAGCTATCCTTCACCAACATCTGGACTTATGCCGACAACTAATGGATTACCAGATAATGTTATTCCTGGTACAGCTAATGGATTACCAGATGATGTCATTCCTGCAACATCTAACGGATTACCGGATAATGTCACTTCTGCAACAACTAATGGAGTACCAGATAATTTTATTGATGTGAATCAGAATATGCACTCTGCCTCTTTAAATGGTGTTGGCCTGGACTGCCAGGTCCTGCAGCCCATGACAAATCAAATAACATTCACTGATGTTGATGACGGTGTCCCTCAGATATGAAGCTATGTAAAACAACCACCTTCAGGCTTGTAGTTATGGAGAACAAATTAATGCATTTCTTCTTTCTTCCTTATGTTAGGGTCATATTTATTTAGTAGCTGACTGTAGAGGTAAAAGGTTCTTGATCTAGTTTTTGTAGGGTGGCAGAGAACTTACTAGTGACCACAGTAACTGTAGTTGGGGAACTTGTGATGGTTTTTATTTTTGTATGACTTTTAGACGAGGACCATGAAGTCCCCCACATGATTTATTTTATTGTCATCCATTCTTGCAGAGATGAACTTACATGGGATATTGGTTGTCAATGACTATATACCGTGTCTGCTTGTATTACTGAAATTGTGCTCTACTATCTTTACATATTTGGTTTTATATGGAAATTATTATTTGGTTCTCTCTTAGAAAATATATTTTTAGATCTTTACGTAATAACTTAAAGCTTTTAGTATGACTCATTTCATTTATCTAATTTACAAATTTGGTTCCTTGAAAGTATTACCACCATGGTCATTTTCTACATAAGGATTCCCAACCTCATGGCAGGTTGAAACATTGCTCAATTTCATTTGTCCTTTCTAGTTTCTTAGTTATTGCTTTTTATACTTCTGAAACTAGTGCTTGTAATAAACTAATAATGGTTTAATATGGTGTAGAGAGAAGAGTTCTATATGCTACAGAACAAAAGATACAAACTTGGACATGAAATATAAAACAGCATAACAAACAAGCTTCATGTTATTGCCCAATGTGATCATACATTAGCAAATAATCGGTAATTTTTAGCATCAAGAACTATTTGTCTAACTGCTGCAATAGCTGCTATAGCTCCCAATGCGGAGAAAGCCACAGCAATAGTTACATTCAACCAGAAAATGGGGCTTCGCTTGGAAGGCTTAAATGTCATATTGAAGAAAATCACTGGCAAAATGAAGTCAAGGGGCATGAAACCAAAAGCACCAATAAGCGAGTTGATGTCCCCAAAAAATGGCAACATTGCTGCTATAACGGTTGCCACAGTAATAGCCAATGACCGAGAAATCATTCTGGGGATCACATTGCGGATGGAAAACTCAGGGCTTTTTGGGTCTCCAAATGTTTGCTCCAGCACTTCATTTGTAGGCTGCAAGTAAACCTGCACCAGATGCTGCACTTTAATGGCGATCCTAATTTTGGGATGAGAATTGAGAGAGATTGAAGTTATTCTTACCACACCAACTGCTGATAGTTGGGCTATTGTGAAAATGTTGGTCATATAAATAAACCACTTGGGCACCAAAGGCCTCCCATTGTCCACGAAGTTGGTTAAAATGAGGCCAGCAGATTCGTTGCCAAATGCCCAATAACCAGAGATGGCTACGCTGAAGAAAGTCACTGTAAGCACAGTGTAACAAAGACATAGCCCCTTGAACATCTTCCCTTTTACTGGTGGTGCTAACGTTGCCTGTAAACGAAGAAAACGCATGCATATAGCAAAAGGTAATCGGTTATCCTAATGACAATGAATAATTTGATGGGCTTGAGCATTCACAAGTGTATCAAGAGGGAATTCAACAATTATAAACCTGGATTTCTGGTATTATTCCATTTCCATATGTTGTGGCAATGATGGCAATAGCATTGAAGATTCCAAATAAACGATCCTCTGCATCACCTTTCAAAGAATAATCCTTTTCAGGCCCCTTGGAGGAGTTTCCTGCAGGAATGTTGGAAAATCCAGCCCCCAAAAATAAGTAATCCAATTGCAAGCAAATGTGGGTTTACTAAAGACTAAAGAGGGAAAGGAGAAAAAGGAAATACCAATGTATATGGAGCCAGCAGTAGCACAGGCACTATAAGCTAGGCAGAGAACCAAAGACACCAGATTAATGTGCCTCAATGAGTGAAAAGACGGGATTTGAGCTAAAATTAGCATGAAGCATCCGAATATTACTACAAATTCATAAAGCTTCATCGTCCCATTTGGGCTTGACAGCAGGTAAATTGCCTGCAGTTAATTACATTGTAAAAAAGATCAGAAGAGTCAGAATAATACAGTCAAGGTCTATGTGTGATGCAATGCACTATGGAAATAGATCTGAAATGAACTGAAATCGATTGGGGAACAAGGAACAGATACGGATAGTAACTTGTGGGGATAATATCTCATTAATCCACAAGGTTCTACAGAATCTCTCTGCACAACAGAATCACTCTGCTCCAAAAGGGAAACCCTCACTTTTCAAAGATCACAATCAACTGGAACCAAGGAGCTCGGCTCCACCTTAAAAGCAACTAAAAAAACAATAACTCCTACGTCACAGCCACAAATAACATAAACACAGAACAAATAACCACAATAGCACCAAGTAAATAAGCAGCTCGTGGTTAACACGTGGATGACCATATAGAACCCAAGTCTCCTGTTTGCATCAATGTGTGTGTGATGAATATTAGATTACCTTCATGCATTGTCCTCCCAGAAGAGTACAAGCCACCACAGCACCATAGCAGACTGCGAATTGAACTGGCCCCACAAAATATCGACCCCATCGTGGCCCTGCCAAGGTTATATATTAGCTATATCCTTCTTTGGACCTAGAACTTACTATGCCCTATCAAAATTGCTTCCAGAACCATCATCTAGTGGGGGTATGAGCCATGCTGTTTTAGATAGACCCATTTGGGTTTCTCAGACACAACGAGTTCACAAAATGGGCTTCACGGTGAGGAGGTGTGAATAATAGATAATCTCTCTCTCTTACTGTGGATAATGGCAAGAATAATGTACAAACAAAGTTTAAATTTAGATACAATCACTTTAACAATTTATAAATAATTTATAGTGCGTGCTAGTTTATTCAAGAAGTATCCTTGCTCCCTCACCTAAAAGGATAAGGTTTACAATGTAGTAGGTGGAGCCCCATTCCTCCTGAACAAGAAAACATGGGGGCTGTTTGTTTGAGCTTATCAGAGAATGAGTTTTCTGCTTCTCCTGTAGGAAGAATAACTTTTTTTTTAAGGAGAAGTTGTTTTATATTTGGATGCAATAATTTAGAAAGGCTTTTAAAATAGGATAAACAACTTTAGAAATGAAGGTTTCTCTCTCTTCTTATTTTTCTCCTTATCAGCAAAAGTTAAAAATTTTAACTTCTCCTATAAAGAGGTTTTCTCTATTTTCATTAACTTATCTGTTTTCTATAAGCCCAAACAAACAAGTATATTTTTATCCGAATGACTTATTTTTTAAAAATAAGTAACTTATTCTTAAAATAAACCTAAACAAATGAGCTGCTTCCTAACAGGATAATCGACTCCATAATTTATCATATTTTATTTGTATAATTATCATTATTAAAAGAATAGTACTGGTACTCCAGCAGGTGGTGCCCAACAAGGTCAGCACCAAATGACTCTGGTTTTAGGTGTACACGTAGCCAGTATGCATTTACTGCTTGAACGTCCACCATTGATAAGAGGTTTGCTTATTAAATCTCACAAGACATTAGTACAACTTGTTAGGAAATAAGGGTTTAAGAGGGGGAGACCAAATCTGTGTATTCCTTTCAATGTGTACGGTACAAAGAGCAGGGCTTCAAATTCAATCTTACATATAGTAAAAGTAACGGTCAATAAGATTATTGTCAGGAATCCTGATTACGCTATTTGCATTACAACCTTTCTCCTAAAAAATGATTGACCATTTCTTTATTATATCCAGATTTTAAATAAGGGAGTGAAAGATTTGTTCATTTCCCACATGGAAGAATGCAGGGTATCTGACCATAGGATTCACCAAAAAATAGGGACTCCGCGTCCCTCAATTTTAGTTTTTAGTTTTTATTTTTTATATTTTTATGTTTTTTTTATTTTTTAAAATTAAGTAATTATTTTTTATATCATATTTTTTTAAAAATTTTTTAAAATATTTTGATATATTTTAAAATTTTTTATTGTATTCTTAATACTATTCATCCATAATTTTTTTTTATTATTTATTTGTAAATTAAAAAATTTTAAAAAAAATAAAAAAAATATATCTCAAAAAAATTTAAAAAAAGGGTGATACTACCCTACCGCCCACACAAGTGGGCGATAGAGTATTTTTTATAATTTTTTTTATAATTTTTTTGATTTTTTTTATAATTTTTTTATTTTTTAAAATTAATAAATTAAGTTTTATATTATAAATTTTTTTTAGAATTTTTGAAGATGCTTTTGTATTTTTTGTAAAATTTTTTAAGTTACAAATGAATAGTAAAAAAAATTATAGATGAATAGATGAATAGTAATAGAGATGTAAAAAAAATTTAAGAAAAAATAGAAAAATATTTTAAAAAATTTTAAAAAATATATATAAGATAAAAAATACTTAATTATTTTTAAAAAATAAAAAAAAGAATGGGGTGGTAGGATAGAATTTTTTTTTAAAAAAATACATGATATAAAAAATATTTAATTAATTTTAAAAAATTAAAAAAAAAACAAAATAAAAAAAATATAGGAAGAAGACTGTTGTGTCGATGAAGACATTTTAATATGTCTAATAAAAACCAAAATGCAGATCATTAACAGATGGGAAGGAAGAGTGTGGTACCTAAAATGTCGCGAGCCATGTCTCTAAATCGGAGCTGACGGTGACCCATTTGGGCATGATGTTCAAGAACCAGAGATATTAAATTGTAGGAATAGAAGGTGACCAGAGCTCCAATAACCAAGCAAACGATTCCAGCTGTCCATCCAAGGAAGGTGAAAGCATATGGAAGACTTAGGAGAGGCGGAGCAACTATTGAAGTGGATAAGTGGTAACCACAGTGCAGCCACGAACCTACAACCCATTCAATAATAACCCTTACAAAAAATCATCCTGAAAATCTTCTTCCCATGTGCACCAGTTATCATATTAAACAAAGACAAAATTATATTACTTTTCTATTCATAACTGTGATAGGATTTGGTCAGGAATCATTTATGAAGAAATCCCAGAAAGTGGACTAAGATAAAAAAAAAAAGTAAAAACAAGCTGTAGTTCTCTGTCTCTGTGTCTTGCTGGTGGGGGAGAGTGGTTGGTTTACAGATAGAAACATGTCAATCTCTAAGTATGATAGTCTCTTTCTAGCTGTTCTTAGAATGGAAAGGTGATAGGAAGCTAAAAATATTGAACCCTGCAACAAATTCTGAAGAAGGAAAGGCAGAAGAAAAGAAAGAAACAGGACACAATAAACAGAAAAAAGCCCCAGAAAATTTAATCACAGATAGAAAAGAAGTCAGTACCTTTTGATTTAAGGACAAAGAGAGCGCCTGCATCAACATCTTTCTGTTGTTGATGAAGTTGCTGCGAAACATTTGGATTCTCTGCTTCATGCGTTGTGGTTGAGGTGGGAAGAAGCGTACCCATCTCCTCCTTCTTTGTTTCTATATGAGAACAAGAAAACCTACAAGCAAAGAAAGAGAAGGTCTAATAAGTAATGACAGAACCAGCCAGTAATAGAAAGAGCAGAGTCAACTAGTTCCGGCCGGGTGATGCAAAATTGAGTCTATTTTTTTGACTCCACGTGCGTAGAATAGCAATTTGGTTATGATCTCAGCCTCGTTAAGAGCATAGAGAAGGGTCAATATGACCATATTGACCCAACCTCACTGCGTTCTCATGTATCTGATATTTAGCAAGCTCAAACTTGTGGAGGATTTGGGTGCACGCAGAAGCTGCTGAAAGTTGAAAAGTTGGAAAATTGGCTGTAGTGAATATATGAATAGGCTATAAAAGAGGACCTGGATCACAGGCTGGGATTTTTCTTTTGTATGTAAATTTAGATTATCTAAAAATATTTGGATGGTTTAAATTTCTTATATATGAGAAGAGGGCGGATCTTTTCAGGGTTGAAAACTTTGCATTAGAGACAAAAGTTTGTCTTTAAAAAAAAAAATTTAATAAGATGTCTATATCATTCAAATATTTTTAAATAATTTAAATTAAAAAAAAAGATTCCAGCCTTTTTAGGTTGGGATCCAAGTCTCTTTTAATCCCAGCCTTTACGGAGTTGAAAACTTTTTTAAAGGCGGAGAACTTTGATCTGAAAGATAAAAATGTGTCTTAAAAAAAAAACTTAATAAGAGATCTAGATCGATTCAGATTTAGAGAAAAAAAAAAAAGATACAAGCCTAAGATTCAGGCCAAAAGAGAAGTATAAATTTTGTTGTGTATAAACAACATTATTAATAAAAGATATAAGCGATATGTGAATCAGTGAACTTAAGGCCAGATTGGTTAAATTTTTTTTATAAAGGTGCAGACAGTTTTATTAAAAATATAAGATATTTTATGTTTAAATATAATAGTTAAGAAATATTTTTATTAACAAATATTAAAATAATATTTTTATTAAAAAAATTCATATAAAGATGAACCATCATTCATTTCTTTCATTAATTTTATGAATTTTTATTTAAAATTATAATTTTTAGTTTCAGAAAAAAAATTATTTTTTACCAAGCATATCCAAATAACATTTTTATTCTAAGAAGTATTTAAAAAAATAATAATTTTTTTTGAAACTTGTTTTACTTTAAGATTGAAGATTCAAGCACACACTCTCTTATTTACCTACTAATAAACAAATTTAAAATGAAAAATAAGAAAAAATAAATTATTACGCACAGTTGTCCAAAGGGATGATGACTCGTGCCCAATTTTTTTTAAAAAGTATTAGCTACGAGTCACTCAAGGTTAATAAATTAAATTTAAAATACATACTCATGTATATAATAATTTATGTATATTTAAAAACAATAAATAATTTTAAATTTTGAAGTAATTATTGATTAATTATATATGTTTGTTAGGTTACATTCGAATATATAAATACATCTTAATATTTATTTTTAAGTTTTTTATTTTTTATAATTAAAAAAAAGGAATCAACAGAATTTTTAAAAAATAAAAAAAATTAAAAAACTACTTATAAAAATGTAAAAAATGTTAAAGAAAATGTAAAAAATTTTAAAAAGATAGAAACAAATTTTAAAAATACAAATAAAAATAATTAAAAAAATAAAAAATATTTAAATATATAGATACATAACTTAAAAAATTCATTAATTATAATATTTTATAGGTTTTTTTAAATAAACAAATAGAAATGGATGGTTGTACCAGATAATAAGTAATATGGATTCGGTAACTAATGATAGTATATTTGGGTAACAGTGTTTTGAAATTTGAGTGAAAATAAGGTTATTTTATTTAAAATTTTGAGTAAATAAAAGAGATTATTTATTTTTTTTGATTTAGTTTTTCATAATTATTATAGGTGACATTGGTTATATTATTTAAAATTCTGAATAAATAAAAGAGATTTTTTTATATTTAGAATTTCATAATTATTACAGACGACATTAGTCTTTGACTGTTATAATTTTTTACTTTTTAAGGTTAATATATGTTTTATATAATTTTAATTAATTTTTAATTTAATTCCTATAATTTAATTTTAATCAATTAAAATTTTATAATTTTTATCTTTATCAATTTAATCCTGACAACTAAAATATCTACGTTACTATTCAAGTTATAAGCACCCAATTTGAAGCAAAAAACGTTGGCGTTTTTAATTAGGGTAATTTCCCCATGTTTCTCCTCCCATCTCCCTCCCTGTTCCCTCGTCGTCTCTCCCCACTCTTTTCCTTTAGTCTTTCATGAAGGGCACAATTGGTCTCCTTTTAAATAACCAAATGACGTTCCATTAGTAATTGGTCTCCTTTCCCCATAACCTTTTCTTCCAATCTAACCCTTTTTCCTTCGAATTTTATACCTCTAAATTCTCCACAGGAAGCAGAGTCACAAGCACAGAGATCACCGGGGAAACCTTGTAGAAAGAATGAAGGAAAAGAGGGGGAGACGACGAGGGGAACAGGAAGGGAGATGGGACGAGAAACAGGGGCAATCATCCTAATAAAAAACGTTGACGTTTTTGGCTTCATGGTGATTTGGATGCTAACATGAAATAATATCACATCTAATTATTACGTAAATATTTTAATTATTATGTCAAATAATAATTTAATAATATTAATTAATAATTTAATAATAATTATTATAAAAATTAAAATTAAAAATTTATTAAAATAATAAAGACAAATATCTATATTAACCTAATTTTTAAATATTTTCACCATCCTTATTGTCACTTGCATTCGGTTTCAAACTTTTGAACAAATGCATTGAATAATGTATGAGGCCAATTTCTAAATTGATTAAATTCAGATGCCACATATATAAATTCTTCTAACCTTTTAATCAAAATTATTGGTCGGTAACCGTTGCCCATAAACATAGAATGACTCTTAAATCAAAACACTTGACTTTATAATTATGAAAAGTCCTTTCGAACTTTAATGTGTACCCATATTGCCGTCTCCTAATTGGTTTTGTAGAGGGTGTCCACTTCCTATGGTACCATCATCACCAGAAGAAACTATGTATTTTTTATTCTTAAAATTTACTTAAGAATATTTCTTTGGTCTATAAAAAAATAAATTAAACTAATTTTAAATACATATATAAATAAAATAAGTATTAAAACACTAACAAACACGCTATCCACAAGCACAACACTATTGTTCGTTTGACTAAGAATTAGGAGTCCACATTTAGTATTTAATTTTGATATACTATTTAAAGATTTCTTTTAAACTAACAATATATCTTCACCTAATTATTAGGGACCCATTCACTCATTCAGGATCTAGATAAGAATATATTGCTACACCCAAATAGTATAGTAAGTACTTTATTTAAATTGTATTCATACAAATTTGAGGTTTAAACTTTATAATTAGATTTAAGATTGGGACAAAATTTTGGGCCTAGTCTAAAAATTAAATTAGGCGTGAATTTATATTTTAAATATATGCTTGTCTAAATTAAATATTGTATTTGTGTATATGTATGTGTATGTATATAATACAAACATTAACCTAATTTCTTTTTTCTTATCTCCCACCCCATTCCCCTAAACTTGTAGTCCTTTGTAATTTTTTTGGCCAAGTAATTGTTTGTAATTGAATGTTTGGATTAATCATGAATTTGTAACCCTAACATAGTAGGGCTGGATTTTTGCTTTCTTAAAAAAAAATATGGAGGATTGGAGATTTTCTTAGACTTGTTTTCGTTATTTCCAACTCTTTACACTATGACTTATACAATCTTTTTCAAGGAAAGGAACCTCTTGAAGACATCCTTTTTTCCGAAGAGGGAATGGACCTCTTAAAGATAAAAAGAAAAACCTTTTCTAAACTTTTTTGGCCTCCTTCTCGGTGCTTCTTCTCCTCTAAATATGGAGCTTCAGAAAATTACATTAGATGCTAATAAGAAATTAAGCCTAAAACAAGTTTCTAACTAATTCTTCTACAGTTCTACTTAACAATATTGGGGCCCTATTGTTGACTTCTGCTGTGGGCTCTGCATTTGCATGTTGGGTGGGCTGAGCAGTTGAGATGGGTCATAACAATGATGCTTTGATCTTTTTATAACTATGATCCAGAATATCAAGTTTCTCATGCTTACTGATTTTTATTCGGTGCTGCTTTTAGATGTCTTTTGGGTTGATGATTTGATAAAATATCTTTAAGAAAAACGTAGAATTAAATTAAATTGAATTCTAATTTTTTAAGTTTTGTTGTTTGGGAGGTGATATAGAATTGGCGCACTCATCATAAATTGCGGTCTCAAAAAAAATAAAATTGTACTTATCTTTATTTCAGATATAAAGAAGAACGCATCAGGGTATCTGATTTACGTAGACAACAAGTATTTTTCGTGATTGGCTCTTCAATATCCTCATTGTCAACCTTTTGTTTCAAAGGAAGCAAAACCAAATCTGGATATTCCACAACTTCGTCTATGCATGTGACATTGACGACAACAAAAGTGGATTCTTTTTCTTGCTTGGGAAAAAAAAAACAGAATAATGGCTTCGGGCCTATTGGCAAATTGGTCAAGGATGATTTTAAGGCTTGAGTCAAGGCGGGTGGCTAAGTGGGTCTTTATAGTAACCAATTTTTGAAACTCCTTGGTATAGATAGCCTTACCCTTCTTGATTGACATGTAATTATGTAAATGAAATAGACTTGGATCCGGATCCGGATCCTTTTTCTTTAATATTGACATTTTATTCATGATTAAAATATTTGTTCTTCTATTACTTCGAAGTATCATCCTAATCGTCCTAAGTAAATTGACGACCAAGACAATGTTAAAAAGACTAGTCATATTACTACCAATATAATTGGATATGGATTCTTCATCAAAATTAAACTCGCCCATAATAATTAGTCTAATGTGAACCAAAGATTTTTTTGCCCCTCTACTATAACCTTATTTGTGAATGGTCTCTCAGCCCCAATTGACAAAATGGATTTTGGTAAGATTTAGAGAATATAAAACTTGACCTTTTTCTCTTTCCCCAATTCCATTTTCTTGCTATATATTCTATCCATAATGTTCCAATAGCACCGATCACTTCTTTATAGAAACTAGCATTAACAAAAAGCAAGAATAATAATAATAATAATAATTACAACAATTGCATTGATAATAAATTAATAATGAGTACCTAAGTCATCGGCGGCAGTTGATCAAGTAAATATTGGTACCACATATTGAATAGATTTAAGGGTCATTTTAATAAAGCTAATGAAAATGGGGTTCAAATTCAGTTACTATAGTCTATATAGCACCCAAAAACTAAAGATAGTGAGATATTATAAATTAATTTGTCTTTCTTCTTTGGACATAGGGTGGGACCAAGTAATCACTATCAGATTCGACTGCTCTTTTCCCTCTTTTGTTTTTATTATAGTTAAAATTTAATAAGATTCATACTTTATCTACATTTTCAATTCTAATAGTTTTTCAATAGAATATTGAGAAAATTGAACATATATTAAAATTCTCTTCTTTTTTTTTTTCTTGGATATCTAAAGACTATTCAAGAGGTGGTAGTTGGTGACTAGTGAGTTAGCGTATGAAAAGATTTGAGTATTTTGTATGGTGAATTTATGAGCATATCCATTCTCAAGAATGAGTCCATGCGATTGGGATATTCTTTCTATAATTAATTAAAGTGGGGTACCTCAATTTAATTAATTTTCCCTCCTCCATTCTTTGAACTCCTTGATACCAATTAAACTTTGAGAAAAAGTAGCGGATAAGCATGAGACAAACTGACAAATTAAAAAGTCTATAACTATTAGGGTGAGATTTGATCATGAATTAACATGATTGGTCTTATTAAGATCATTTGTCCCCATTTATTTATTTTGAACTATCAAGATAAAATAAATATTATAACAAAAGAAAAAATAAAAAGATTATCCTAATACACACAATCTTAATAGATCGATTGATCGAATCCTAATGCATAACTATTGAGTTTTGGATTTAATTAGTAATGTTGAATTCTGAGTTTGAATATTGTGTTTGGGGTAAACGATCAAAATCAGTAAATAACATATGTTCCAATTAAGCACTGGCCAAGAACAGATTGAGCAGACCGCAAAAGAATGCGTAGTACATGGAGAGATTGTATCCAGACACCTCCATACTTGTCATAGTCTTTTTGGAAAGAAATGGCCTTCTGTGCACTTTGCTGCTATGAAGGGATCAGATGCCATT
Organism: Ceratonia siliqua; assembly: GCA_034509205.1. Taxonomy (NCBI): domain Eukaryota; kingdom Viridiplantae; phylum Streptophyta; class Magnoliopsida; order Fabales; family Fabaceae; genus Ceratonia; species Ceratonia siliqua. The sequence continues at coordinate 12,310,741 of JASKGM010000005.1, forward strand.
TTATTAAAATAAAAAAGAAAGGGAAAAGAGTAACGAGCTTGTCCAATTTGACTGGCAAAGTTCTTAGTCTTCGTAAACTTATTATGTCAAAGCATTAGAGATTTGTAATAAATGGGGTCATTAATTTAAAAGCTCAACGTGTCAAAAGGTTGGAGAACAAATTGACATGCCTAGTCTCTTGTAATGGATGTGTCACTACTAGTTCTAACACAGCAAAAATCATGTATTGTAGGGTTTAGATATTTATATAATCGAAATTTATTAGTGAAAACTTTATGGCGTAACGTGGGATCGTCTCTCATAAATATGTGTAGGCCCCCACATCTTGTGTATTAGAGATGGTTACAGGTGTGACCATCATACTGAAGTTATACTCATTTATTAACCGTTCGTTATTAGTTTTATTGATCAGTATTTCTCTTAAAATTTTTAGACTTAATATCCCCATTAGTTCTTGTTTAGGATCTATTTGTATATGCTTAAAAAATGACTTTTATAAATGTGCTTTAATTAGAAGAGTTTTTATTAGAAGTAAATTTATTTTATGTTTGGATACCGTAATTAAAAATTATTTTTAAAATATTTTTTAAAAATCATTCAAAAAAATGAATGATCATTATTATCTCTTTCATCTATTACAAGTATTTTTTTAAAAAAACAAATTTTAAACTTCAAAAAGAAGCACAATTTTCTTTTTTTAGAAGCTTACTCAAATAACCACTTTTAATTCAAAAACACTTTTTTAAAAAGTTTTATCTCAAAAAAAAAAAGAATATCTAAATAGGCTCTTAATGTGATTAGTTAAGCTAAATTATAAAAAAAATAAAATTACATTCTTACTAATAACTTAAGCTTTAAGCTTTTAGTATGGCAATAAACGCAGAACCCAACAATAATCATCTTCCTTGCATACTTGTATTGAGGGCTAACTTTGGGTAGCTGCTTTCAAGAAATTGATGATGTATATTTGTTTGTACATATTTGTTGAATGACTTTATCTTTTTTCTTTTGCTTTATTGAAGAAAGCAGGCGATGGTGTGTTATATCCATCACTTTTCTCTCTTATCTTGCAAGAAAAACAGGCCAACTTTAAATAAAGAAAACAAGAAACGCAAGAACTAAGAAGAAAGAAGGTAGGGTAGGTTTCCCACTCTGTGGTGGGTCATCTATGCCTAACCTTTTCACATGAAACTTGAGATCATCTTCTCCCATGAAACCGGAGGCCTAAACACAGGCAGTTTGCTATGCAAGATTATACCCTTGTTGTGAACCATATAATCTTAATTTGATTGTAAAACATGTATTATTAATATTATAAGCCCAATTATAAATATAATTTGAAACCTTGATATATAGTGATATGTGGGCCATTTTGATTATTGGCATATACCCAAAAAAAAATAATAATAATAATAAAAGGATGTCACAATTTTGGAATTAGAATTCGATCATATTAGTGGTCAACATGATTGATCTTGTTATGATTATTTAACGTATCCATTCATTTTTAACAGCTAAAATGATCTCCACAACATTTTTTTATCTTGACTGTATCTAAAGTGAATGGACGATGCAGATAATTTTAACAGGATCGATTATGTTGGTGTCAACATGATCAAATTTTTATCCACAATTTTGACAAGCTAAGAGACATGACTCCTAAATCAAGGGCTTGTAAATTATTCCCTCCGTTTCAAATTATTTATCATTTTACATTACTAATGAAATATTAATTGTCATTTTTTCAACGTTACCTTTATTTATTGTTATCTTCAATAGAATAGTAACATGAGTTTAAATTAACTTTAATAAGAATAATTATACAATAATTAAGGATAGATAGAATTGAGGCTAAATTATTTTTAATTATTGTTTTCTTAATTATTGTGCTATTATCTTAAATGATAAATAATTTAAAAATAAAATAAATAAATAATTAGTAAAATTTCTATTAAACATTATTAAGAGCGCTAAATTTCATGTCATTCATTACTTCTTCAAATGTCACTCATCTTAAACTATTAATAGTTGATGAATTCTTAATAATTAAATTTAGCGGGAAGGCAGTATATTTGAGCATGCTTTAAAGAAAAGAGGGAAAGAGAGATTAGAG
>JASKGM010000005.1:12329553-12352725 GCA_034509205.1 Ceratonia siliqua
CTATCAAGGTTCAGGAGAATTTTAGAATATTTGTACTTGCTGCAGGGGTAAAGTTGCTGAGGGTATAGATTTTGATCGACATTATGGCAGACTTGTGATCATGTTTGGTGTTCCTTTTCAATATACCTTGAGCAAGTGAGTTCTATTTGATTAAATTTCTGAATAAGGGCATTCTAGAACACTATAAGATATCTCTGCTTATTCTTGTCAAGTGTGTGGAGGTTAAGTTGCTGGTTGCATAATTAGTAAGAGTACTATAATTTCAGGATTTTGCTTGCACGCCTGGAATATCTACGGGATACTTTTCAGATTAAGGAAGGAGATTTTCTGACTTTCGATGCCTTGGTATTATTTGTCTTTCTCTGTGTGAATGTGTGTGGCTGCACACTTGTGACTCAATTTGACTATCTGCTTCCTAAACTTGATAATTCTTGAAACTAGAAGCCTTTCTAACATTTTTTTGGCTGGAGCAGAGACAAGCTGCTCAATGTGTAGGCCGTGTAATTCGGTCAAAGGCTGATTATGGGATGATGATTTTTGCTGACAAAAGGTTTGTATCCCTACATCCTTTTCTTTCATTAACACGAGCACTTTTTGAAGAAATTGGAGGGGTTGTTACTGCAGGTTTTTCTACAGTTCAGCAATTGCTTAGATGTGATTGAGTCTCTCAAAGTGTTTAGGTTTCTGTTTTGAATTATAGAGTATAACTTTGTTGTCTGCACTTTATCTTTGCATCTGTTGGAGTTTGTCCTAAAATGGATTCATAGTTGGTGCTGTCTATGATAATTTCAAACAAACTAATCCTGAACAAGCCTCAGAATCTTGTACATTAAGAAAGATATATGTTTATTCAGGGCCGTAGACAAGTTCAAGTCTAAATCCTAATCTATTCAACAGTAGGTGTGATGGGCAAAAAGTGGGATTTTATTGTGGATAATCATAATTCTACAGCAATGACAACTGGTTACAGATTCTATTCATAATACAAAATATCCAGTTAAATTTGATTAGTTCATGATTGTTAGTGCCCTCCCCTGTTTCACTGTTGACGGGTAATATATCTATGGGAAAAATATAGGCAATGACCTGTCTACAATGATATGAAAAAGGACCCATTAATCAAAGGTGAAAAGATCATGTTATGATGTGATGCAATGACTCTGCAGGTATAGTCGTCATGACAAACGTTCCAAGTTGCCTGGTTGGATACTGTCTCATTTACGTGATGCCCACCTGAATTTGAGCACAGACATGGCTTTGCATATAGCACGTGAGGTCTGTTCTTGTAACTGTATAGTCACTTGCGTATACATCAGTATACTGGAACTAGTTGTGGATGCTTTCCCAAATATCAGTCAGCTTGTTTTTGGTTATAATTGTTATCCTCTTTCTTTATTGGGTATGTCCCAACTGATTGTCAATTTTCTTTTCTCTGAAGAAGTGTGTTGACTTATATTGCCAAGGAGGAAAAGGGGTTTGGATGGCCTTGAAAAAATCTTCATTTTTTTCTTCAATCAAAATTGTGGTTAACTTTTATTATGAAAACATAGTTTCACTATAATTTATGTATTACTCCACACTTTAATGCTTATACACACACCAGTTAGTGTTGGAACAAGTTGACAAAATGAAGAATTTTTTGTGTTGGCAACTTTTCATTATTTATAATTAGAATTGCATGTTAGTGTGATAATGATTGTGGAATTTATTGGATGCAGTTCCTTAGGAAGATGGCCCAACCATATGATAAGACTGGTGGAAGTGGCAGGAAAACCCTGTTGTCGCAAGAAGACTTGGAGAAGATGGTTGAGGGCAAGATGAATGATTTGTTGTTTTGAGGCTTTCTCCTACATGCCCACAAATGGGTGGCTTTTACCTGTTTATTAGTTCTTTCCAATTCTGATACTCACAGGGGCGAAGGAATTGCTATTCTGATTTAAATGGTGCCATGGAGCTGCCCCTAATGGAGTGGGAAATACACTGGCACCGTAAAGCATGGAAGTTTTTGGTAGAGGAATTGGATAATATCTTAAATATTTTATAGTACCTGGTTAAATTATGATTTTGTTGAGAATCTTATTATATGTATCAATTTTTGAACAGTGTATTTGGATGTTTAACCTGTGTTGCAAAATTTACATGCCTTGGAGATGATAACTATCAAAAGAGTTGTTACTAAACAAATTTTTACAAGCTTACAAATATTCATCTTAACTATTTATGTTATTTTATTCATTTTAATATTTTGTTATTGTAGTATAAAATATATTTGTGAAAGTTGTCATTATTTGTGACGAGTATTATTTCTATCAAAATTCTAATGATCAGTTTGAGTGGACATGGAATTAGAGCTGCTTATGCCGTTTTAATTAAGATAAACATGTTAGGAAATTCAAATACCACATCTTTCAACTGGACTCTGTCAAAGTGTCAGCCACTCCTTAGTCCTTTCCATTCAATTTCTAAAATGTTCATCCATTTTTGGCTGTAACACATTTACCTATATTAATATATAATATATATGGATTGGTTTTAATTAATTAATAAAAATATCTATCATTAATTTTTACTCTGACTTCTACTCTCTTACAAAATAGGGAGAGGATATAATTTATTTGTAAAATTTAAAAATTTTATTCTTATATTTTATAATTATTCATGTCAAGACAAGTGTCCATTAAAGATTTCCATTGGGGGGCAGAGCACAGTTATGGCTATCAAAAGCAAATGGCATTGGCCACTATCTGGATTCTGGTACTAGTTTCTACCTGGAATCATGTCATTTGTGAGCTTTGGCCCTCTTTCTTTGATGCACCTTATTTACGCCTGTTCGCTTCGCTTGCCAATGACATTTCTTCCGCCAAACACATCCCTATTAGTCAAGAATCAATCAGTGTGGGGTATGATTTGATTGAGGGCCCTCTTCACTTCCACGATGCTGGCCTTCTTCCCCTTGCCATTTTCCTTCACCTTCGCCCTCAACTCCGCCACGAACACCCCATTGTTCACCGACGACTGCACCGCTGTCATCTCTATCCGCATCTCTCGCAGCATTAGCATCACATCCAGCAACAACCCTTCTCTATCCGGGCATTCCAGCTCCAACAGCGCATCGCTCTCTATGATCGACACCTGCACCGACGTCACCACCTCCGGCGGCGACACCTCCACCGTCTTCGGTTTCATCACCCCGCCACTCCCCTCCACGATCCTCAACTTCCTCTTGTCTGACCCAATCCGTTGTTCTCCCAACCTTTGATCGGCTTCCATCTGGCGGTTGCGTGCCTCCAGATCCTGGATCTTTTTACGTAACTGTTTAACGTACTCGATGGTGTCCCCTAATATGGAGGCCTTGTCCATTTTGGTGACGAAGGGGACGAGGGACCTCAGTATGATGAACCTCTCGTTGAGCTTCTCGCGGCGGCGGCGCTCGGCTAGGACGTGGTTGGCGCTGAGCTCATCCTGCGGTGTCCCCTTCCCCCGCAACCGCGTGACAGGGTCACCGGCATCTCGGATGGTGGGTGAATTGTGGTCTTGGTACTTGGCGTGGAGGAATGGAACGCTAAACAAAATGTACTTGAGGAGGAACTGAGAGGTGGCGTCGACGGAGATGTGGAGGTGATGGGGATGAGTGTTCCAGCTGGCGAAAGCGGATTGGGAGGAGTAAGTGATGTAGGGGGTGGATTGGGATTGGGATTGGGATTGGGATTGGGCCCAGCGGGAGGACTGGTTTTGGAGGATGGTACACACAGTTTCAGAGTAGTGAGTGTCTTCTTGGGTCAAATCTTCTATTGTAGGGCCTACTGCAACAACATGCGATCAACGTAAATAAATCAGAAAGGCTGCGCTTAAAATGATTTTTTATTTTATTATAAATTTCATAAATATATTATCTATCATGTTAAATAAGAGTAATTAAGCTGAGGAGGTGATAGGTTTTCCAAAAGTCAATATTTAATTCATCATCCTAAATAGTAAAATATATTTGCAAAAGAAATCAATGGATCGAGCACCTGCTACTGCTACCAAAATGTCTAACAGTAACCCCAGATTTTGTTTAGAGATGGGACCAGTTGTTAGGTGAAATAGCGATTGCTCACTCTTCTAAGCAATATATTATTTATTTATTTATTTGAAAAGTCTGTCTACCTACCGTCCCCAATACAACTATTTTTCATCCATTCACATCACATATTCTTACATGTTAAGGGAGTAACGGAATTTCGATCCCATTCAAATTAAGCAGCCAAGTATTTAATTCAAACAAATATTTGTGAATTGAATATTTATAACACAAATTATTCATAGGATTCACTCAAAATACTCTCTTAAGGCATGTTGTGAGACTCAAATATTTTCTTTAATCTATGTTATTATATATCATTTTGAACTTTGTTTAAAAGAGTATAAGTAATTATTTCATAATTTTCTATGATCTCTTTTTATTAATTTATAGTTAATGGTTTTAAATTATTAACTTATTTAAAAAAATTAATTTGTAAGATAATATATCTCAAGCCACTAATTACTTGTAAGTCTTGTGTAATTAATTTTAACTTTTTTTACGCATGCTTGTTCCAAATTAGTGACCTAAAAATGATGTTGGCCCCACCGCAACGCTCAGTCTGGAAACAGCATTTTTTGTTAGACACGACGCCTGACTGACTGAGATGAGATTAGCGTGTATGGCAGCTAGTGTGGGTGAGTGCAACACTAGATTTCCTTTTCCTTATTTAATGCATTTTCTATTTCACTGTTACTAACCACCTACTAGTTTACCTGAAGCTGGTAGTTGAACTTGAAGCCCCGCCCCATCCCACCTCCGGGTCGATTCCGCCCGGTACGACTCTGCTCGCCTCTCATTATCCGACTGCCTCACAGCTACCAAGTGGAAGTCCGACTCAAGGTTGTTCGACCCATCATCCGGTGATCCCACCCGGATATCCTCCGACATCTCCAGCTGCATTAGCTCGCTTGGTTCCGCTCCACCTCCCATGCCTGATGCGTCTGCTGTTGACGTTGGCCGGCTGTTTCGCCCTGTTTCTGCCTCAGAGTCGGACTCGGCTTCTTCTTCGTCCTCGTCATCTTCGTCCATGTCGTCATTGGGAGCAGGGCTGCAGGCGGCTGCCGGTGGGTCCACCACAGCGTACATGGCAGTACTGGGGATGGGAGATGAGGTGGTAGGGTTGGAGGTGGAGTGCTCCGAGAGGGCGGGCTTCGGCGGGGGAGGGTGGTGGTCTATGAAGAAGCTCTTCACGTTTTGGATAAAGTTAAGGTCTTCTTGAACCTAACAAATATCATGTATATATGCAAGTCCACACCAAAACAAAGGTTAACATGATTAATCCTTCAATAAACACGTACGGACAAGATTACAAAGGAATCGGTGTTACCTTATCTGTTGTGCCGAATTCTACGACGCCGTTCAACAGAGGAATACACACCACGGTCTGTAGTTAATTTGCATGGCACATATACGTAATAATGGATCACAGTAAATAAGACGGACAACTTAGAATGCCAGAAAAAAAGCACAAGTTGGAAGCCTAGATTTTTACCTGTATACGAGCACTCTGGCGGGGGAGGAGTTTCCAAATCGTTGACAAGGAGAGAGATGAGTAGCTAGTTAGTAGAGTTTCATCAAGCATGCTAAATATATTTAATTATTTACTAATTAATTATTGTAAAGTAGGGTCAATGAAAATCAAAGCAACCTTTTGCTTTTCTTGAGCAGTGAAATTGATGTGCCCATATTAGTTACAATGATCAGTATATTAAAATGGTCATTTAAGCACCTTCGCAAGAATAGCTCTAGAAAATGTTTTGCTGTCCACCTCGTTTGCTCCAGCGAGCCATACATGCTGCCTCCTGGCATATGCCTTTCCCGGTACCCTAAATGTGCACCATTGTCAAACTCAAGAACTCAATTATTTTCTATTCCAATTTATAGCATGCACCATATATATATAGGTTACCTAAAAACGAGAAGAGCTCGGGTAGTTGCACCAACATATTTCACATGAATAATCATAGCTAACCAGAACAAGAGCAATTAATTATGAGCTGCTGTAAGGGCGATAACGCCTTTAAATTAAGTTATGTTTGATCCATAATCTAACTCCAAAACCATTTATTTTTCTTTCTAATTTTTCATTCTCCAAAATTGCATCTGAATTCTGTCTCTCAGATTCTTATTAATTTCTTGTTGGCTTGTCTGTATATATATGCCTGTATTATTATCCCGCAACTGGTGGACAAGCCTAAATCCTCAGCCTACTCCTCTTCTATAATTGGGAACCAATTACTGGGCTTACTGCAATATTTGTGAATAACATTCACTCATCTTTATATATTGGGACCAGTTGATGCTATCTTTCTCATGAGTGCGAAAAGGGTATTAGTGATTTGCCAGAAACCATAGGAACAGCTATATAGATATATCCAAGCTCCGAGCCCTGATATATGTTACCGAATGGAAAGAGTTATAGTGTAGAAACTAGAAATTATGAAGCTGAAGAAGAGAGAGAGTGTGAGTGAGTGAGTGAGGAATGAAGAATTGGGATAGCGAAAGCTTCCGAATGCAGAATGCTATTAGTAAGTAGTGGCAGCTTTTTGCAGCCAGCTATATATGTTGCAGTTTGAATTATGAACACATTAGTTTGTCTGGTTTCTCGAAGAAGCAGCTTCCCTGTAGCACCCGTCATATTCAAGCATATAATGTTCAACTAATTAGTCGACCAGCTCGGCAAAGTCTTTTAGGACAATATCCTCCCGAATATATTCCCCAACACATTCTAAGGTAACTCTCTAGATCAAGGTTGTCACATGGACATAATTGCGTAACCTAACTGCTCTTCATTAACTTCTCAACTGGAATCTTACAAACCCTCGAATCTAGGATGAAGACATAAAGACTCTCAGCTACCTTTTTAGCAGAGACCAATTGATACTAAGCGAGCAACTTCCAGCCAAAATTTAGTTGGAAAATGCTTTACCGTCTCTTGTCTCTAACAAAATATAATCAAGTTTAATTTGTTTTCAAAAAATTCGTTCGAACTAGGCAGCTTATTATATTTTTGCACTTGCGCCTCATTTCTTTCTCATTAGGGGATTGCATTGATACAACGAGAACTACTTCCAGCCAAAAATTTAATTACAATATTGCAGAAATTCAGTTAATTTTCCCTTGGTTACCTATTGAATTTTTGCAATGGTGTTAATTACTTATTTCTTGCTGACGCTTCATAATTGCTCCTACTGTTACTGCATTTAAAGTCACTGCAGCTAGCCTCTGTCTCACTATAAATTTCTTTCACCGGATGGACTTCGCTATTTTCTATTCGCCCTTGCCTAAAGTTATTGATCCACTTATCTTCAGAAGGAAATTTGAATTTTTTACCGGAGTAAATGGCCAATGTGAGAAATAGTGGACTACAATATTTTTTAATATTTAAAGGATCAATTCATGGAAAGGGAAAACTACTATAATTTTCTAAAGTAGAAGATTTATAGAGAGCCTTGGCTAGTAAGTGTAACTTGACTTACCCAACACCGGGAGAGAAGGAGAATGAGACACACATCAAATAGAACCACTCGGATTCGGTTAGGTCCTCCGGCGACAAGGCAGCACAAGGCCGTCTTGTTGGCGGGTTCGTCTCTCCGGCAGACAATGATTCATAGAGCTCTCTAAGTTGCTGGCTTCTTTGGAGAGACGCCTCCTCAGTGCTAACCTCCATTGGTTGCACTGTTTTCCGAGTCTTAATTGCTCCATTGTAGTACCCATCAGCCCACACCAGAATCCTAAATCAACAAAAATAACCTTAAAATTAAATGCTCAAGTCGTTCTACATATATATATATACATATATTCTTTTCTAATAAGTAATTGAGAATTATTAGAAGAATAGTGACATGGGACATTTGTGCAACTAGTTCTGTGAAGCTAATTAATTACGTACCCTTGTTGTGGACAAAGTTGCCAGAAGAGGCTATAAGTCCAGTGAACCGATTGCACCGCGGCCTGCAACATGCTTTGGAGCCTTCTATTTAGCGGCGCAGCCATTGTTCCAAACTGGATATATTCGACCAGCAGGTCTTCAATAACTTGTCTGCAATAATATCGATCATTATTCAAGTATCAACCCGAAAAGGAAAGAGGAAGAAAAAGAAAAATTGGCTTCTGGGTTTCCATGATGAGAAAGTGGGGAACAGAAAAGAGTGCCTGTGTCATTATGTGAGCTGGAAATCAACCCTCTTTAAATCCCAATAAAAAAAGGAGAGAAAATAAGGTAAGACGAACTTGAAAGGAGGGAAGAAATGGTCCAGAAAGTAGACCTGCAGATATGTGTGTGTTTGTTTCTTGTGTGCCCGCGAGAAAGAGAGTTTAAAAAGTTGTATGACTTTGAGGTGGATACGCGAGCTATCCAAGAAATGCCATCTTTGTAAGATGGTGATGATGATCTAAGAAGGTTTGTTAGCAAAGTAAAGATATATGAGAAAGAGAGAGAGTAATTAGATTAGAAGTTAGAAGAATATGAGCTTGGTTGCAAGGGGGGGGATTTTGACTGGTTGGTCTACCAGACAGTTTCTTCCTTGTAGCTAAGTTATAAATTATAATGCATCTGCGGGCGTTTGCTGATGCTGAATTGTTAGTTGCGCATATTGGGGGGCGCGTGGTTTTTGTTGTGAAGGGAGGATTAGGTGGCAACTGTCAAGAACATGAGACTAGGCGTTGGTGATTGTACCATAGGATTCTTTCTATTGGACCATCGGCATGCAAAAGGTCAATTGCCAAATGGTTACTAGAAAGTGTTAAGACATTTTCCTCCTTAACCAAAAAAGAAAAAATGGTTATTAGAAGTAAGGCATTTATTCTACAAATAAAATCTTTTTTTTTTTTTATCTATGTTCTCAAACGACATATTAACGAATTCCCGTGTGCCCAAATTATGAGAGTCACCAAGAATTTTGGGCCCTGCGCATTATTATTCTCATTCTTAGTCCAAGAACACACAACGGGCTTCTCCGGGGCAATAAAAAAGAAAAGAAAAGAATCTAAAAAAATTTAAAAAAATCAGAATTTTTTCTTTATCTTTTGATTTATTTTGAAATATGTGTGTTATGAATTTTTTTAAAATATTTTTAAAAAAAATTATTAAAAAATAAAAAATAAAAACTATTTATATAATATTGTAACTTCATAAATAATATAGAAAATACAATCATTTTTAAGTTATTCATAAAATAATAATATTTTATGAAAAAAATAAAGTGATCTTACGTGAGACCACTCTCCTCAATTCTTATAAAATATAACAGCCAAAAATATAAGAGGGAAGTGGAATCTACAATATTTTATCATTACCTTTACCCCCAAACCAAGTGCTATAATAAGAGTTATAATTGGGTCTTTGCTATCCTATAACATAATTCTTCAAAAAAAAAATCAAATTAAAGAAAAGAAAAAAAAGAATAAAACAATAAAAAAATGAAACATTTAAAAAATAATAAAATAAATAAAAAATACCCCTGGCATAGCCCTACGGCAGGGCTAGGATAGAAAAACCTTTTAAAAAGAAGTTGTTGTTAGGTCTAAGCTAGGCTACTCCTGAGTAGCAATACTGAGGGATAATTTTTTTATTTTTTTAAATTTAAATTTTTTATTTTAAAAAAAAGTTATGAAAAATTAAAAAGTATTAAAAAAATTTACATAAAACATTAATCAATAAATAAATCAAAAAACTTAATTAAAAAACTTAAAAAAATTAAAAAAAAATCTTTTGATTCTTTTTTTAATTTTTTTTTAATTTTTTTAAAATTTTTTAAACTTATTTCTTAAAAAAAAATTATAACAAAAATTAAAAAATTAAAATTTATAATTTTAAAAATTAAAAACAACTCCCGGAGAAATCACCTTGTTATAATTGTCTGGCTCCACACAATGTCTATTTATAACATGTCTCAGTGCATACTCTCTCATAAGTCATATTGCTTATTTAAATGAATTTAAAATAAAAAGGATTAATTAAAAAATAATAAAAAGGGCTAAGTGAAACAAGTATATTATTAATCTAGTGATAAATGACCTGATATGGATTAGGACATTTTTATATTTAGAGAAAACATGACCCTTAAACCAATACATAAATTGATAAATAATAAATATAAATAAAATTTATTAATAATAATTTTATAATATAATATAATTATGTTCCGAAAGATGGTCGCAAAAGACCCACAAATGCCATCAAAGGCCAAGCCAGAAGCAAGAAGATCATGGAACTTCCCGTAGTATGCAGAGCAACAAGACGTGGTAAAAGTTTTGATTGGGGGCCGAGTGGTTCTTAGAAAGAGAAAATAAAATACCAATGACACATCCAAATGCCGAAGAAGAAACAATAAACAAAAAGACAAAGCTTAGCATTAAATACTGGAGAGGGATGAAGATAACCAATAGAAGAAGGCCCTCCTCTCCTCACATAAAAATAGAAAGACTGCGAAACTACATTTCTGAACTTGATCGAAGGCTTTTATGAAGATGGGTGTTCCTCCAAAATTGGCCGCAATTGGGATTGGTATGGTTTGCCTATGGAGTATTATTGCTGAGTGTGTTCCCAACACCAACATCACAAATGTTCTCTGCAACGGAGGGGTGTACACCTCAGGTGACCCTTTTGCTATTAGTTTAGCCTATGTTGTTGAAGAATTAGAGACAGTGACTCCAACTCAGAAAACTTATGATTACTACAACATCTCTCCTTATCCTAATGCCTTTGCCTATGGACATGCTGCTTGCAACACAAATCTCACAACCTCTGACTGCAAAATCTGTCTTGGTGTTGCTACAACGGTCTTGTTTGGTTCATGTCAGAAACGGATTGGGGCTCGTTCGCTGCTTCATGATTGTACAATCAGGTATGAGCAATACCCATTTGACGACTAGAATTTTATAATTGGAAACCTGGGGATTTGGCTTTCTATTTGCCACAGAAAGTTCTGTATGGTCGTGCACTTGAATGAAATGGAATGCTCTTCTGATTTCTTTGCATCTAATTTTGGGTTATGGTTCTTCTACACGTTGAATAAGGGAAAAATCACTCACAATTTTAAATATTAACAATAGGGTTAATCTTCTGATAAACCTTTGATAAGTTGAACTCGTAAACAAGTAACACAAGTGCTAAAACCCATTCTGCATCATTAGCTGGACGTTGATACTCAGACGCTATCAAAGGCATACTAATCTAATTAAAGCCAAAATAATTACACAAAGCACCATATTCCAGAGTGTTCATCTATATATATGAAAACAATTGGCCATAAAATCCAATCTTTCTATATACGATGTACAAAAAGCAATATGAAGGAATCACCCTTTCTCCTTCTATGGTTTTAAACATTTACATCATATGAAACTCATGTTAGATATGCAGTCCCTAAAATTCACCCAACATAGCTCAAATCAGGTATGCTGTTGACCCACAATGGCAGACCACTGCAAAGAGGGTCAAGCAGTCAGTTTGCTCCTAGCTTGTTTGGAATATAACTCCTCGAGCAAATAAGCTGAAATAAACTCAGCTTCACATAAGGAATAAGGCAGTATGACAAGGGCGGGCAAAATTTTGTATAACTTTACATTGAAGTCTCAGCAAGCTTCCCAGACTAGTGTTGAAAAACTTTTGTTGTATTCCGAGTGTGAAATGTCTCCCACTTAAGAAGAAGTGCATAAAGAATCTCATTCCATGAATCAGGGACACCAGGTAAGCACCAATGGCTGCAATCTTCCCTCAGCCCAGAGGCTATACCCTTGTTAGGCCCAAGATAGTAAACAGACGCATGGCCATCTTTTCTGCGTAGTGACATTTGTGTGACATTTAACAAGTCCAAATTCTTCACTACTGATTTATTCGAGTGCTCTGATAAGACATCAACGACGGTTTTGAAATGGCTGTCAGATAATGCAGGCAACAAGCCTAAATCAGGAAGTGTTTCCGAGTGACAACTTCCACCAGTATTCCAGTCACCACCTCTGCTACAGCCACTCAATGTGTTAGAACTCAATCATATCTTCCTTTATGTGAATCGTTACAGGCACAGATAGAGCAAGCTAGCTTATAAAATCATTTCAACAATGTGTTCCAAGACATAAACCAGCCACAAGTTAACAGAAAGAACTAAAGACATGCTAGACAAGGGAACCATCCCACAAAAACATAAAGATATAGCAATTTACTGCAAAAGAAGGACGTGTTCAACTAAATCGAATTCCGTAATGAATTAATATTAAAGCAACCTCACCTTTGATCGAGAAGGGGGGACTGTAGCTTAGAACACAACTAGAAAAGTCATCGACAGAAAAATATCAAGCAAATAAATATACTAGTATCAATAAGACCGCTTGAAAAAGTTTAGGCAAACCTGAAATGCACAGGAGCATAAGTCCGGAAAAGGACATAAGTCTTGTTCACGTTTACTTCATCAACAATCCAGTCAATTACTGTCTCCATTGATTTTCTGAATGCATCTTCTACAGGCATATTCATCTTCACTTCCTTCCCTATTTGGAAGTAACAACCCCTAACAAAAAAAGAAAAAAAATGAGCCCAAGATTAAAGCACAGTGAGTTAGATCTTTGACCAAAGACAGCTAACCAAATAGAGCGTCAAATTATCCTTCCAAACTAATGACAAGGGATAAAACTTTCAACCTTTTCTATATCACTAAAAAACCAAAACTTTTGCCATTTCAATCATATTCTATCCAAATTTAAGTTACAATTCCATCTTCCAGTTTAAAAGAGGGAAACTATACCCAAAAATAAATATGGATATATTTTTTTTCCTTATTACTTCAATAGGAGAATAAAATTTGACACCTCTGAACAATTGTGGTCTCCCAACAGTTTCACTTTCACTAGTAGGGTGATACCCCGAGACCCAAATATTTGTACCAAGGTGTCCTAGTTCAATCAACATAAACCCTTTACATAACTTGTTAAAGCAGTTATAATAGTTGCCTGTACATAAATTTCTAAACATATATTACATTATACAAGTATATCACATATAATTGGTTCCTTCTTCATGCTACTGATGATCTCCATCTTTTGCAATGTTCTATAGGAAGAAAGTATATCAATTTATCACAACATACATTTCTTTCTACTAAAAACAGTAAAAGACTAATACCTTCTCGGATCAGATCCTTCTGAGAGACACAAAACAAGGGGGCACTTCATGATTGAATTATTAAAATAATAACCCAGCTCATCAGAAAAACTAAGCAGACGAAAAATACTTACATTTTCACAGTCTTTTCATTATTCCACCAATGTCCAGCATTAAGAACCAGCACATCTGCACCTCTCCACTGGGGAGAAGTCCAGTCCATTTGGTCCACTCTCAAAGTCATTTTTACCTCCTTAGGAGCTCCAGGTGGAGCCCGTCCCTGCACTACTAGAAATGGTGATCTGTAGTATTCGACAGTGCAATTGAAATCTACAAACTTGAATGCCAAGAACCCTGTATGCTTTGTGATTGGACTTCCATTAACCTCATACACACTAGTCTTGTTAGGAATAGCAGAAGAGAGCATACAAAGGAGTGATTCCCATTGGTTCCTACCAATTGAGTCACCAACAAATACAAGCCGCTTGTCCTGCAGTTTTTCCAGCATCTTCCTTGCATCAAATCTATTACAAGAGTGAAGAGACAAGAAACCCCATGTAAGACTCATTCCAAGAACAAAACCGAAACTCCAAAAGTATTTAAGATGTTTAAAAACAAACATATTGCATATAAACTAAGGTTTCTTCATAGGCCAATCCTATTCCGAACCTTTATTAAAGCTAAAGGATTTACTTTAAAGACATTAGACATAAAAAAATAAAAATTATAACAATGTGGAGGGCCTGGAGGCATTTCACGGCACAGCTAAATGATCCACAAGATGCAAGTCTAAAGCAGATGATGTAAGTACTACAGGATAAACATAATAGTGAAGCAAACTTCCCACTGTATAGCAGGAAAAACAAAGCAACTTCCCACCAAAATATACAAAAAGAGAAGGGGAGGGGGGGATCATAACTCCCAAGAAATGTTGAGCGATCAACACCAAGGTTCACCGATAATCAGCTAATGGAAAAATGAAATTGACTTAACGGCCAAGGGGTTGACAAAGACATGCTGAGTATTAGTGTATGACTGTCATCAATATATGAAGGGCTCTCTTTTACTAGATAATTTTGTGGATGTTAATTTCCCACGTATAGTAAAATATAACGGTTTTATTAGTAGCAATTTATTTAAACTTTAGAAATAAACAGTCATTCACATAATGCATGAAAAAAAAATAGTAGCTTTTCAAAAGAATTGTTTTCGCGGCACAAAATTTACGGAAACCTCGTTCACGGTTATCCTGTAAGCAATCAACTGAGATAAAACTATCAATTTTTTCGTAATAGCTTGTGGAATCAGTGGTACTGGAGTCGCTGAAAGTTGCGGATTCAAACTAGCCAAATATACAGGAAAAAAAAAAAACATAGGCCAAATACTCCATATGAAAAGTATAACAATTTGTTTTTCTTTTTTTTTTCCTAATTTTCTCAGCAACCAAAATCAAACTCCAACTGTAAACCACAAAAAAAAAACCTGGGCAAGTTACAATTTTTCGGCTGCCAGCGCCACTTGGTGTAGAAGCTATCAGCCCTACCATTCTCAGAGCACCGAAAACCTTGATCCAAGAAGGAACAATTTGTGGAATGATACAGTGGATAGCTCTCATCCCAAACCCAATTTCCATCAAATACATCACATCTATCACCTTCTTGATCGAGAAATTGAACACGTGCATCCCCAATCAATGGTGAAGATGAAGATAATGATGAAATGTGCAATCCCAGCAACGTAACCCCCCGAGAGCGTAGCCCCCTTATCACAGTCCGGAAATCCAGGTAAAAGAAGCAGCCAACGAAGAGAACAGTGATCAGGAAGAAGCCAACTATACCCAAAGAAGGTTCAAGGGGGTTGAAGCGCTTAAATTTCTTGAACAAGTCCATGTGGGTCATTGTGTCGCCCGAGTCCTGTGAAGCTGCGCTCTTAGTCATATATCCTTCGGAAAACATTCATGGGCATGTTGTCAAAAGGTACAAAAAATGTAGATTTAAAAAGGTGGGTTGAGACTTCAAAGAATGGGTTTGGAAACAGGGATGAGGAAGAGAAGGTGGGGTAGAGGAGCAAGAAGGCATTAATGGCAGAGAAGCACAGTGTTATAGAGGCTTCGAGTTTCCTCGTTCAAATCAGCAAGATAGCGGGTGAAAAACAAGAAAATGAAATAGTTGTAGCTTAAAAAAGTTGCCGAAGTATTAGTTGATGCCGCGAAGTAGGAGAACCAGAGAAGGCAATGGGATATAAGCAGTAAGGTTAACTGGATAATGAAATGAACTAAACGTTTATGGTGGTTTCAGTTTTAGGTTTGGGAAAGAACAAAGTGACTTCTGAATGTGGGTTACTGGTGAGGGGAGAGACCGAGAGGTAAGAGTGACTTCTATTTTTCACTTTTGCGAAGGGCGGCTATTTAGAATAGAGCGGGGGAACGGAGATTAGATCAATAAACGGGATCACGGAGGGGAAGGACTAAGGGGACAATCTCTTTATTAATTTTGTGAAAAAAAAAAAAGAAAGAGAATGTCTTCATCAGACAAAACAGAAACAATTAAAAAAGAAAATTAGGTTCTTCGCAAAAAGGAAAGAAATAACAGTATACAATGACCCAGTGAGACATTGATGTTAAGTTGGTAACTAAATATTTAATTTTAATGCATTATACAGCTTGATTTTTCTTGAAATGGGAAAATAGAAATTTCAAAAAAAAAACAGCTTCTTTTATTATAATTTAAGGAAAAATATAATGTACAATTTAAATTTATGAAACATTACTATTCAAAAAAAATATGTTACATACATATTAAATATTTATATATGTAACAACAAAATTTTAAATTATATATGTATTTTAAATTTCATTATATCAAAATATTTGTATCTCCTTATCAATTCTTGTAATTGTGGACTGAGAAATTGTCAAAACAAAAAGATCAAAACTTGAAAAGGGTTCATTCATGTGAATCAAATTGTCCATGTCAGAAAGCGAAGGGAAAGGTTACGCTGACGCATAAGATGACAGAACCACATGTGTCTAAGACCGTACCAAAATTCGATATTATCAAACTTGGCTTTCTATTGGCGAAATTTCACTGTGAAAGCATGGATTGTGAGTCTGTGACATGGGACACTACGGTCCTAAATAAAATTTATTTTTGAGAAATTCAATAATGGTGTTGTTTTCAATTGATTTTTGCCCCCACAGAATGATTAGCGATGTTAATGGCGTTTTTTAAGATGTCGACACATGCTACTATATATGGAAGGGTTTCTTTCATTACAGTTTAGAGGGAATTTTGAAGACATTTCTTTATTTATTTTTTGTTCTAATTAACTTACTCAGTTTATATCTGCTTTATAAATCGCTCTTGAATTAGAGTAGAACCCACAAAACTGTAAATATCAAGTGGAAAAAAAAACAATGAAAGGTAAACTGACCTGCTTTGTTCGCTTTATGGTCTTGATTCTCAAGTGATTTAGAATGGATATATGCACCATGTATTATTTATTTTGGCTAATATTTTTAAAAAATAGCCTTTACTGTCAAATCATCATGAAGAACATTGATAGATGGCATAGTGCTATTAATTTTGTTTCTTCATTTTAGATTTTTTAAGCCATTTTAAGACTATTATTATTATTTTTAAAAAAATTAACATATAATTAAAAATATGGATTTAGAACTGCAATGAGACATGCAAATTGGAAATAAAGATATATAAAATTTGTGGCAAGCATAAGTACAGAATTAATGTTTTAAGTTCTTAGGTTGATGGTGGAAGCATTCACGTTAAACATATAAGTACCTGCTCCTGATACATTCAAGCGCCGATGAGCTTCAAATCTGAAGCCAGTAAAGGTCCGATGATTAATTTCTTTATTAGGTGTAAGCAAAATCTTTTGTTACATAGAAGAGTACCATAGTTGAACATTTGTTAAGAGTAACATTAGCTTAATGCGTTAAAATGAAGGACACCATTTCACAAAACGCAATACCAGAATGTCATGAAAGCAGCAATGCCACTCAAAATACAAAGTCTATCCAACCTACTTTCGTTTCTCATCTTCTCCTCTTTTAACTCATTCTGCACTTTTGAGTACATATGACAAGATTCAAGCACTTCACTATAGTTTTTGCTCCTTCGGCAGCTCAGTGCTTCCTTAAGAATGAGCAAACTGCTTCTTCCATTAACATGAGCACCTTCCATGTCTTCCAATTGCATGCTCAGCTCTGTTAATCTAAGAGTTGTTTGAGCTCCCTCTTCTTCAGTTTGAATCACTCTGAACTTCATAATAAGGATGCATTCCACTACTTGACAAGGCAGAATGTCCTTGGCAGGAAGAACGGATCCAAAGCGAATGACAAAATCCTTATCAGTTGGCCAATGTCTTTGACCACCAAGAGGGCTCCAGCTAGCAAGATTAGCAGCTTGCTTAATTTTTCTGTTTACAATAATCCAACTAAGCTGGAGGCCATCACGAAGCTCCCGCCATAGCTTCCCGTCTTTCCTTTCTCTTTCCATGGATGTGATTTGTGGCAGACCATCAGATACAGAAAGGTTAACCACTCCATCATTGTTATCATCTCTATCTGCGTAAGTGAGAAGATCAATTCGAAAAGGACAGTTGTAAAACCAACCATTGAAGCCATTTGCATTTGGAATTCCCCATAGAACTTTGGAGCAGATTGGTTTCTCTTTATACCTGATATCTACAATTGAAACAAAGTCTGATGGAGAGATATTTTCAGATTCATGTATGTCCCCATAATATTCAGCCTCCGTCCAATCTTCAGGGTACTCAAGATAGCTGTGCCATTGACAGTCTGCAACTTCCTTGTTAACGATAAGCGGAAAACAATCTGCATAGAATTTTCTGAATCCACCAATTGAAGATATTAAACTTTTGACATCCTCCCTATTGGTTGAAGGCCACATAGATGCACATACATTTTCCCATAAACTCTCTTCTTTTGAGATGGAACAAAACGCTGCACAAGTACATGCTGCACTAGCCAAAGTTGATCCATCAAGACGTCGTAATATGTCGTAGAAGAGATCACTACTTAATGAGGCGATACTCTCAACTGGTGCAACTGACATAGCGATAATCCTCTGATGGTCAAAGGAACACAATTTATATTAAAACAATGAAAAAAAAAACTTCTATTGAATCCCACCCCCACCCTCCAAAAAAAGGACGTTTTATTGTTGCAGTAATGTTTTGCCAACATGGCGAGCACATAATATAACAATAATATATAAGGAACAATATCTGCAGTGTACCGATCAGGACTGTTATGATTAAGATTATCGATGTTTCAGAACTTTTGGATATATCTATCTACCTTGTCATTAGTTTGTTAGTTAAAAAAACTGTGCAGGAAGTAGTCATTAAAAATTGCAGCAGCATGAGCTTGACCCTATACTACATCACACTATATTGGCTAATCTCAAATCAGCTCCCCCACACTATATGTGCAAGGAATGCTCGGGCCAGATAAGATATTCATGATCTTAGAGGAAAAGCAGCGGTTTGGAAATATATATAGTTTCCACCTCAAACTGAGAAAAATCCAAGGCACAGGCATCCAATGTTTATAAAGAATAGTTGATGGTGACACAATTGGGCTTTTTTTTTTTGTTTGCTGTGAGGATGGAGATGTTGACCTGTATTTGAAAGTTGATACTATGAGAAAAAGAGATGTTATTCCGTGAGCTGGTGCCATATGTGCAAGCAGGATGAAGAGTCTGCCAAACATCTTTCTCAATCTACTTCAGGATATAGCTCAAGTTGTGCAACAACCGGTTAATACTCTTAAAGGGTTTTCTGAGTGATTCCTGAATCTGTCAAGAGATTGGTATGCTTCTTGGTCCAGAACAATGGAAGGGGGAAGAATTATAGCACAGAAGGCTACTCCAGCGGTCCAGCCAGTCCTATGTGATCTGTTTGGTTAAAGCAGGTTATTTGGGGTTAAACGATCATGGAGATCTTGGAGAGAAGTTTCTCAAAGAGCTTGTTTGCTTCATTTTTTACTCAAATAGTCTGTCATTTTGATCTTGATTCATTTTTCTGATCCTATTGCAATTTTCTGCATCATTATTTACTTTTCACTCGAAAATATACCTCTTTGTGACATTTAACATACTTGGGTGACACCCATCTAAGTTATAGATTAAACAAGCAAGACTACAATACATAAACATCTCAAATATTTCACATAAACACTAAGACGAAAGGTTTTTTCCAGTATATGTGGCCATAATACATCTCTCTCCGGATTAGAAGATTTTCATTATTGTAGATTAGAAATCACATACGTCATAAGAAAGGGGAAGCTTCGTTTCATTAGTCACAATCATCTAAGGACTCAAATATCCTGAAAATGGATTGTGTGAGATAAGTGTTTTCAGTAATTTAAGATTTCTAACTCACATCTAAACAGCAAGATACAGTTGCCGCAATTCCATATGCATGAGTACGCATTGAGAACACATCATTCAGGTATGTAAATTTCCCATAAGAGACTCATATGCTGAACCCAGCTGTGTATGCCACCACCTCACTCCCAATCAATAAGGGGGCTTACTCAAAGCATCTAAGTGAGTTATACTATTAACACTACTTATAATTAGCTCAGAAAGTAAATCTACATTATTAACTTGCAGGGGATCATATGATTATAGTAGAATGTAAACGTTCCATGGCAAAATTCACAACCTGGATAACAACTAGTAAATGGTAAACGGGCTTGCAAATAATGAATTCAACATACAACTTACGAAATGCCACGGATAGATGGAAAATGAACAGAAATTTTGCCAAAATCAAGATAGCAGAGCCACGCCATCAAATTTAGAAGATAAAGAGAGAGAGAGAGAGGTCGTCACCTTAAGTACTAAACATGATGAACGATCACCACCATGAGCAAAAGGCGAAGGCGAGAGCAACTGAGCAAGTGAGGATTAACTGAAAGTTTTGGAGGAAACCCAAGTAGAACCAAGATTTCAGTATGACAAAAATGGTAAATGATCGGTTTATGGGTCACAATCCGTTGGTTTTGGGAAGGAAGGTATTCTTTGGCTGCCTTGTCTGCACCCTTGATCCGTCAGTAATTCCTACTCCGCCTCGGAGTTGAACGCCGTCTCCCATTCACCACACGGATTCCACCTCATCATCTAGGTGAAACAAGAAAAAGGTATAGAATTATACAAAGATATCTAATCATATTTCTTCTAGAACTTTTATTTTCAATTGATACAATAATTTATTTTAATTTCTAAAATAATATTACTAGGATGAATAAAACAACTAAAAGAGTAACATATACACTTACATAAAATATATTTTTCTATTATTAGTTTCGAAAGTGTGCCCTATAAATCACACATAAATTTGTTTGTTTTTTAAACGATAATACTTCCACTAAAACCAAGCAAATAAAAGACTCAGCACTCGTGGGTAAAAGAAAGATCGCAAGCAATCCCGAAGAGTGTGAAATGCGAGGAAGCAATTGAATAAATGAAGTATAAGGAGGAAGGGGGCGAGTGCTCTTGAGCTGTCAACAACAGTGCCTGTGATTATATTTATGACAAACCAAACCCCCCTTTCCTCGACCATTTCTTGCTGCCTCCAAGATTATGAGATCCCACCGACGAAACAAATGTCGCATTACTTACTTGATTCTCAATGAAATCATTATTCTATATTTAAAATGTATTTGTGACCAGTCCTGTTGCTTATTTTAAAACATGAATTAGGATCACAGTCTCCATCAACTGGGACATGTTATGGTTAATCGTATTTCAAACATAAAGACATAAGCAGTAATTGGGTTTCCTAAATACGTTAAGAAAGCCCCAAGAAACTGACACCTCGTCCCATGCTCAACCCAGGTGGCCGAGTCCCATGGTGCTGCTGCAACCAGCCCACCTGACTCAAACACGACACTACCATATGGCCTTCACATTGGTACATATATATTAGGTCTGGTTGATTACATAGGCGCATTTCGTACTTCATCTTATAAGCAAGCGAAGGTATAACCTAATATTTGATAAATATCACAACAAATGATTCAAAATACATCCTAGTCACTCCTTTCCTTCATCATTTATTTCTCTGTCTTGTTTTTTCCTGCATTTCCTGTAAGTAAGTGCTATAGAAGAGAAGCACAGAAAACACAAAAAATCTTTTAATGGGATAATTGTATTTACACTATTATTTATTTGTCTCTTAGATACATTGTAAGATTTTATTGACCTTGAAGTCGATGATGACTTTTCAATAATCGAACATTTTACCTAGCATAAGTAGTACGGTTACCCACCTTTAAGGATACAATTTATGAAGAATCGTTCCCAACCTCGATCGATAAAATAATACAAGGCTGATAGGAAATAAATCATGACACTTTTCATGTAGCATACCATAAATGCCTAATACAGTTGGTTGGTGTAATTTACTTGTCTGCCTTAAAAGTTTCTAGTTTCTAGTTGCTAGTTGCTAGTTACTAGTTGTGCCACCTTTCTTTTTTTTAAATCGACCCTACTAATTGAAACTAGTATATGCTTATTCGTCTCATTTAGTAAGTAAAAAGATTGGAACTTCAAATTTTATTTGTTTACTGTTTAGGCATATATATATAAGATTTTGATGTTAAGTATGTCAAATTGAATACAGAGATTTTGAAAATATTATCTCGATATCAAGTCTTTCTTAATATGAGTAGACTGGTTCAAAAGTCAGAACATGAGGAACTAATATTGATATGATGATGCAAAACTATAAGGGGGATGATCCACAATTTGAAAATGTATCTCATTGATTCTCTCTCTCCATTCACAATTAGTAAAACAAAAGTTCGTGTCATATAGAATTGCTGATAAAACAATTTGTCGAAAATGGCTGGAAGCAGGAGTATGATTGCAATAACAAAACAAGCAAAGCATATTCAAATTGTTTATTTATGTTCAATGAACTTCCTTGTTCAAATAACAAGCAACCAAAATCCAATTGATTCTAAACATACATTTACAAAGATCAAGATCCGGCAGGAGAATTGTTGGAAGGATCGCCCTTAGGTTCATCAAAGTCGTCGGGGTCGCGACTCGGGTCGGACTTCTCCATGGAAGCCCAAGTCTTATTGAGGAAGGGTTTGAGTGCAAGTTCTATAGCCAGCCACGAACGGGCTCTCCCATAACCACCGTCGCTTCTGTTGTCCTTGATTTCTTCCCCATTTTTTTGGTCGCCGTCGTTTCCTTTCTCCCTCTACCCAGTTCAAGTCTCCGCTCAATTTGTGAACAGGTTTTGGACCTTTCAGCAGAGGCCACTTGAAGGTGGAACCGCCCTCCAAAAGGAACTACTTGGTGGGCAAGGCAAGGGTGGGGGTTGAGCCATTGGATTATACTTAGCCTGTACAGTCGGTTAACACTTAAACCTTTTAGAAACTCAATTCAAAATCCTTTAACATAAATTTATTGACTCAATTTTAATAAATTTATTGTAATTTAGCGAACCAAAATAAACCAACTCAAGAGTCACAAGGACAACTGAACATGTGTATGGTGGAAGAAAATGTTTGGGGGTAAAATTTTGTTACTGATGAAATGTTATATATGATTAAGTTTCATTATGTTATTTTTTATTAGTTGTTAATGACTTTATTAATATTAAGAAAATGAACAAATATGAATAATAAAAATAGTGGACAAGCTTAACAACAATAATAAAATTTTTTGTCTTTAATCAAAAGTCAGTTATATTTGAGAATATATATATATATATATATATATATATTACCTATATAAAAATGATGAGTTGAAAAATTTACAAAGAAAGTTAGATATTATAAGTGCTTGAATATTGTTGATGCGTGGTAGCATCCGCAATCTCGCTATTGTTGATTTGTCCCCGCGAAGCATTGGCTTGGGGGCGGCTCCCCAGGAATCGAACCCCTCTCCCTTTAAGGATCGCAAGGGTGATCCTGGCGATCCCTAAATGGGGAGGGGTT
>JASKGM010000005.1:12394279-12410599 GCA_034509205.1 Ceratonia siliqua
ATAGGCATGGTTTATTATAAGAGGTGAGAGGAATAATTAATGACCGTTGGATCAGAAATCAATGGCTCAAATTATTTATTAAAAGTCATGTGAGTAGCACATGCATTTTTAATGAGTGGTCATATGACTTTTAATAAATAATTTGAGCCGTTGATTTCTGATCCAATGTTCATTAATTGCTCCTCTCACATCTTATAATAAATCACCCATATCATAAGATACATCTCCTATATATATATATATATATATATATATATTCTCCTGTGGATCGCATCCGATAATTAATAATTATGCTTTAGTCACTTACTTCACTTTCTTGCTTTGTCTATAGCATCTCTTCCTTGTCTTCAGCATATATAGAATTCTCTTTTTGCGGTTTTCTTGCGAACATGCCATAAATAATTCAAACCTCACTCTTCTCGTAAAGGCACTACAAACCCTAGCGAAGAATTAACCTAGCTACATTAGATGCTTAGCTATAATTCTCATTTAATTATTAACTAATTATTGTCAAATTATTTCTAGCTGGATAGAATCATATGATTATTTGCACTACACCTTTATCTTTAATCATTGATATATTATGAAATGATAATAACAATAAATAAATAATAATAATAAATTAATATACGTGAGGGGAAATATAAGAGTGATGTACAAATAGCATTAATTAATCTAATATAAAAAGAGCAAAGGAGAACAAATTCAATCTTTAGGAATGTAATTTTTTAATGATATTCTATTTCATTCTTTTCAGATTTTCGTGTCAATAATTTAGTGAATTGCAACGCTTTCAATAGAAACACTGATTGTTCTTAGATATATCGGAGATTATTTTTCCTAAAAAAGTGCATTATTTTAATGCAAAGAAAGTATACGTCGAAATTTGGATTTGTTATGTCAAAACCAAAATGCTCATGAACTATATATGACGAGAAACAAAGTATATAAATACTAAGAAAGAAGTCATTAGAATTAGCTTAGCAATATATAATATTTGAATAATTTTAGTAAATACTAAGGCAAGATTCTTTTTTTTGTACAAAGAAGTTGCAGTTACCTCTTTTAAAACTACTTGATGAGATAATTAATGATAACAAGGAAATTTAAAACCTTACTGTTATTTTCACACCATCATATGTTTAAACTTGTTTTTGTTTATAAAGATCACAGTGTTTTTTTTTTCAGTTATTGACTTTTTTTTCAATATATGATACATATATAGTTATAACTTATTACTTCAAAAAATTAGTTACTTATAAATTAACAAGAACGTTGCAAACACTGGATTTTGTCCAGGTAAAAAAAAAATAATAATAATATAATATAATATAAAATAAATAATAATAATAATATAATATAATATAAAATAAATAATACTAATAAAAAAACTAAATGAAAACTAAAAAAAACAAAAAAAATAAAATTAAAACTAAAAAGAAGAAAATTAAAAGAAAAAAAAAACTACTCAGCCTATTCAGTAACCCAATCCACACTTCACCACAATCCCAGCCCAATATCACTTAGCCCACATCCCAACCGAATCAGTCCAAACTCATGCCTGACCCGAGAACTTCAAACATATCTCTGCAATCACCCATCACTTTCACCATCTGAACCCATAACCCGTACCTCTGCTCTGTCTCCCTCACACATGCGTTCTCCATCTTTGCACCTCTGCCATTTTTCTTTTATGCTTCTTCATGCCCTGTATTGTCCCTTTCCTCTACTTACCCTTCTGCATTTTTCCCTTCTCCCCGTGTTGTCCCTTTCTCTGGTCCATCCCGGCACTCTCTCTGACTTGGGTTTACAGCTAAGCCACGCCTATGATCGTGATTGCCTGATTTCTACCACGCCCGACATCCAACTACGGATGTGGTCTCCAACGAGTATCAAGGGATTTGGTTCCCTAGGGCGTCTATAAAGGAAACCGAGGCCAATCACAAAATGGGGGGTTTTTTTTGAATCAGCAGAAATCAGCAATCTAGGGTTTTTTTGAAATTGCTAAGGGGAGGGAAATTAGAGAAAAGCAAAGGGTGCGTTATTGTTTCTGCAACGAGGAGGCTCACGATCCCAGTTAAAGAGGATTAACAACACCCTCTGATTGGAAGATAACCCGGGCACCTTCATTATATTTGTCTAGATTATTGGTATACAGCTGGATTTAGGATGCACTGATATGAGGCTTTTGATAATTAGGTTTCAATTTCAAATTAGTTATTATTGTGTGGATGAATTAAGTCCATCTCGTTGTCCCCGGTGAAGTCTTGTTTCAAAACCAAATTTGAGAATGAATTAAGATGCTATTTTAATCTGAGTTTAAGCATATTTTCAGTCATTGTATGATTTGGAGTCGTTGGTTTTAGTTCCGAATTAATTTTAATATACATGTTAGTGTGATTCTGAGTGGGTGTTATTCTGAGTGCGTTTTAGTATGATTTGTTGGTTCAACCTTACTGTTTTGGCTGCCATTTCTATTAATCAATCAAGATATGTTGCATGATAGTTTGATTATGTGGACTGTTTCGATAATGATTCTAGCTTCATGCTTATAATCTGGTCAAACAAGGATTCTGTTTGGTTTTATAAGTTGCGGTTCTGAATAGAGACAATTGTACTTCGAGAGTTCCCCAATATGAATGGCTCCTAATATGGTGTTTAGGGAGAGCTTCCACACTTGCTGCATTTTGAGACCTTAATTACTAGTTAGCTAGTTCATAATTTCTAGTGCTTTCAGTATAGTTCATATTAGAATGCCTGGTAAAATTACTAGTCTATTTGGATGTGAACAATTGAGGGTCGAAAATTAATCTTTTGGAAAGGAAATCTAGTCCAGGTCTTTTAGGAAAATTAGGTTTGAACTTCTGCATCTTGCTAATTTGGTTTTGGCAATGGGTGCATAGTCTATTACATTTGAACTAAGAATCAATTAGACTCCGTGGCTTGTTGAGAAAATTCAAAAAAAAAATACAATAATAAATAAGTCATTTCTTTTGGGAGATGAATTTAAGGCTTAGTATTTTCTAAATGGGTCAAAGGCCCACCAGCAAAGCCTAAAATTTAAATATGGGTTTCAAATGCCTATTGAAATTTAAAAAGGGTTTCAAAAAAGTTCATTGAAATTGGGAGTCCAAAAGCCCAATTAAATATTTTAAAGGGGTTTGAAAAGTCAATTTTAAATTTTAAGTTTTTGACACAATACGTTTCGTAATTAACTTTCAATACTTTTGAAAATTCAAAATTAATTCCCAATATTTTTGAAAATTCAGTTAGACCCTATACTTTTATTCAAACTTAACCTCGATACTTTCAAAAACGCTATTTTAAATCTAAAACATTATGTGGAGAAATACTTTCTCATTTTGTCAAGCTTTATGTGAAAATTCGTTTTCTCATACTGTCTTAACTTATTTAAACATTATGAGGACAATTAATCTCCCATTTTGTTCGGCCTTATGTGAAAATTTATTTTTATATATTGTCCTTATTTATTCAAACTTTATGTAGATAATTAATCTCTCATTTTGGCGGACCTTATTTGGAAAATTCACGTTCTCATATTATCTTAATTCCTTCTAAGCAAATCTTAATTAAATTAATTAATTGGAACTACGTGAACCTTGATCCTTTAAGGGTACGTAGACACTTACACAATAAGACAAGTCTAATTTTCTCATTTCCTTATTTTTCTCTAAAAATTAAAATAATACAAATGGGTAATTCAAACACTAATAAATTTAAGTACAAACAGATTTAGGGTAATCATCCTTAGGGATGGGCGCTGTAAGGTGCCTAACACCTTCCTCACACGTAATTAGACTCCTGAACCTATCATCTGGTTTCAAAGGCCAGTTTTTGAATTTTTAAAGGATCCAAATTATCCTTACAATTAATTAGTAGCGACTCCAATTTTTATCTCTGTATTTTTTTCCTTTATCGCCTTAAGGTCACGACGGTGGTATTTTTCTCATCCGTCACGTTGTGACAAACGTATTGCATTATATACCATATAAATAATAAATTAACAATGATTTTAAATTGTGGTAATTTATTTACACACACATAATTACGATTGTACACATTTTTTTGACAAAAATATCATTGTCGTGTCTTCATAATTACGATGTGCTGAAAATAATCGATCATGTTATTGGACTAATATGACTAAATCTTTGCTCACAGTTAAATTAATATTTTATTTTATTATTTAAATTTGTTTTATTAATTTAACTCTAACTAGATCAACGTTGTGTATTGCTTATTTTTGAATCATTGGTCCAAATAGTATAATTTTTTCCATTATGAAAAAGGACATCTATATGCTATAAAGGATAATTAATTGTAACATATATAATTGGAGAAGACTCCTCTACCGCCCACATTAGTGGGCGGTAGGGAGTTTGTAATTTTTTTTTTATATTTTTTTTGATTTTTTTTAAAATTTTTTTTACTTTTTAAAATTAATTAATTAAATTTTATATTATAAATTTTTTTTAAAATTTTTAAAGATGTTTTTATATTTGTTGCAGAATTGTTTAAGTTACAAATAAATAGTAAAAAAAATTATGGATGAATAGTAATAGAGATATAAAAAAAATTTAAGAAAAAATTGAAAAACATTTAAAAAAATTCTGAAAAAAATATATAAGATAAAAAATACTTAATTATTTTTAAAAAATAAAAAAAATTTAAAAAAAACATAAAAATTAGAAAAAGTAAAAAAAACAAAAAAAAAAAGATGGGTTAGACAAATCCTATATAATTATGTGGGGTTATTCTAAAATCATTTAGTTGAAATTCTATAGACTAATGTGACATTTTTGTGCCAACGCATTTATACTATTTCATGATTTGATGATTCTCATTAATTTATGGCCAAGATAGGGTATCTAATCCAAGTCCTTTAAACTTGGATTTTGGAGATGACATTTTGTTCCCAGGATATACGACCCGATGGGCTGAAAAAAAATTTAAAAGAAGGTGAAAATTATTTTGTAATTAATAAATACTTTAAAATTAAAAAAACATTTGAACTAAAAAAACATGCAAAATAATTTTTTTATATAATATTTAGATTAAAAAATATTATTAGGTTCCGTTCGTTTTTTATTTTTGTGAAGAGAGAATGTATTTTTTTTAAATGCATTATCTTACTTGCATGGGGTATTCATTGAAAAGTTTGTTGAGAATTAAATTTTTTTCATTAAAAAAACATGTAAAAACTTGTTTGGGTAAGTGTTTGTAATGATTTTAAAAAATTATTTTTTTGTTTTTTGGTTTATGAGAATAAAAAAATTTATTTGGATAAGTATTTTCATTAGTTGTTTTTAAAAATTGTTTCTGAAAATAGTAACTAGAAAACAAAAAAATAAAAATAATTTTTTTATATTTTGGCTTGTTTTTGTCATCTGTTTTTTAAAAAATATGAAAAACAACTGATAAAAAATATTTTTACCCAAACAAAATTTTTTTTTTGTTATATGAAATTCTTTTTTAGAGTTGTTTTCAAAAACTAGTTTAAAAAATAATAAAATAAAAACCATTCCAAACAGCTCGTATCTTTTTTATATTTTGACTTATTTTTGTCATTTATTTTCTAAAAAATACTAAAAATAAATAATAAAAAATATTTTTACTCAAATAAATTTTTTTATTTTTTTGTTCTATAAAACTATTTTTTTTATAGTTATTATTAAAAATTATTTTAAAAAATAATAAAATAAAATTTTTTTCAAACAGGTCCATAGTTTCTCATTATAGGAGAATGATATATTATGCTCCATTATTTTGACTCTCGGCCCTTCGCAACATTGCTCATTCAGTTCAAGTTTATTTTGCTTCTCATCATATTTTCTTAATAAAGTATTTTTTTAATACAATTATATTATTTCTTTGATTCATTTCTTTTAATTATGATTATTTTTATAAAATTGTTATTTTAAAAGTTATTATTTTTAGTCATATATATTTTTTTTATTATTTTAAAATAAATTAAAATTTTGATTAATTAAAAATAAAAATTTTAAATTTCTTATGTATGCATTTCTTAGTAATTTGATAAACAATTTTACAATTTTACAGTCGAAAATATTTTTTCATTCAAAAGTTATTTTCATTTACTGTATTTAAACACAAAATAATTTTTTATTTTTTTAAAATACATTATTTTTTCAGAACCAACTTTTTTTCTTCTATAAAAGATATATTTTTTAAAAACATCTAAACACGCTCTTAATAATAAATTTAAAAATTACCTGTTTGTTAAAATTGAATTCAAATTTGTAAAATAACATTTTTTAGTTAATATTATTATGAAATTTAGAATTACAATTTTATAAAAATTTGTTTTTAATTAAAAATAATTAAGTTCTAGAATATAACCAATAACTAATTAAAAATAAGGTGTTTTCTATACTTGAAGATAGTGCCTCTGGGGTTTTTTATCTTTCTTTAATTATTTTTTTTATATTTTTAATTATTTTTACCTTTTTCCTAATTTTTAATTTTTTAAGCATTGTGTTCTACATTTTGTTTTGAATTTTTTTAACTTTCTTTTAAAATTTAAAAAATTTATTCGTAAATTCATTTATTTTTATTAAAATTAAAAAAAAAGTATCCGAAGAACACTGAAACAAACACCTAAAAATAATCAAGTTCTAAAAATTTAAAATTTTGCAAACTTTTTCTTACTTTTACCGCAAATAACTTTTTTTAAAAACAAAAAATTTTACTTTTAAAAAGCACTCAAAACTTTTTTTTTTTTGAAAACCGAAACAATTGTCTTTTTTTTTTTTGTGTTTGTTAATTGGTATATTTAGGTTGTTTTTTAAGAAAAAAAATTAAATTTAAGAAAACAATTAAAAATAATTTAAAACAAAATGTTTAAAAAAATTTTAAAAAAGTGAAAAAAATTAAAGAAAATGTAAAAAAATGAAAACAAAGAGTACAAAAATAAAAAAATTACAAACAAAATTCAAAACTACAAATAAAAATAATTAAATACAAAATATTTAAATATACCGAAATATCTTCAAAAATATTTTTTTATAATTTTTTTTTTAAAAAAGAAGACATCGAAACACAGCCATATTTCCTTTGATTTATGTGAGAGAAAGATTTCAAAGAAAGTAAGCTCTGAATAATATAGATCTGAACCATATTGTGAAGAGGGATAACCTATAATAAATAGCTTTCAGATGATATGTTTGATAAAATATGATATATATTAATTGATACTACAGAAAAATCAGGATACAAATAATATTAGAATTTTAAAAATTAAAATAAAAGGAAAAAATAACCATGATTACTGAAATATTATCTAAAATCTAAGGAGACGATGGAAAATAAAGCATATGATTACTGAAATATTATTTAAAATCCAAGGAGACCATAACACGTACGAGAAAATCTTCATCCATAAGCCGAACTGTCGGTCAAACCAACAGGCAACAGAAGAGACTGCTAGAGTCCAGAGATGATAATCATGTCGTAAGTATATTTAGTTAAACCAGCCATATTTATATACAGACGAAGTCATATTTGTAATTTTATTTGCTGATAAAATTAGTTCACTATAGATATATAGTAATCGTATAACTAAGTTAAGAAAAGATTTACTACTAAGCGAATTGATTTTTGTTGAAATTAGTGTCATTAGCTGTGTTCAATTTGCTTTGGTTTTGTCACTTCGTTAAATCAAACTAATATGATCGAGTGATGAAAATTCTCATTCAATCAAATCCATTAAGAAAAAAAATTGAAAAAGAAAATCAAACCTCGGTTAATTTAGATTGATCCATTGATGGGTTCTCCACTTTCCCTAGTGTCACTATCAATGGAGGGTGATCTGATCAGTAGAATTATTGAATGGACCCGTGACTAAAACGTACCATTTCACCTGTTCCAGTAAGGTCCTGCAAGCGACCCAAGTGTTATCTTCACCTTTTTAGCTTTTTCCTTGTGAAAAATCGCTGGTCATCTTCCTAGTTACTCTCTTGCTCTGGGTTCACGCTCTGTTGGTGGCTCCGGCTAGAGGGTGCAAGGTGCATCTGCCGGTGCATATTCCAGAAGAGGAGAGCCAAAACCAGCACCCTTTTACTGGTTCCAGGTTGGTCTTATTTGATTCTTAAATTCGTCTACTTTCTAGCTTCTGAGTTAATTTTGGTTTCCTAATTCGATAGGTTTGGGTTTGATTCATATAAATCTTACCCATTATTGGGTCATCTTCCTAATTCATTAGTGTTTGATATCTGTCTGCGTGTTTCTAGCTTTACTCTTGGATGGGGGAATCTTTCCTCTTTTTTTACTTAAAAGTTATGAATACTGATTCTCAAAATTATTGAAGCA
This sequence comes from Ceratonia siliqua, assembly GCA_034509205.1. Lineage (NCBI taxonomy): Eukaryota > Viridiplantae > Streptophyta > Magnoliopsida > Fabales > Fabaceae > Ceratonia > Ceratonia siliqua. The sequence goes on from JASKGM010000005.1 coordinate 12,402,629, forward strand.
TGAATAAGAAGATTGAGCTCTAAGCCTATCACAGTAGTGCACTATAATACTCCAACTTGTTTGTGTTACTTCTTTGGGTCTGATTGTAGTTTTTATTATTACTGATTTCTGCAGACTAGGAGTGTGATCTTATCTAAGCGTATTATATTCCAGTAGTTGACAATGCACTTAAATGACTATAGACTATAAGGAAAATGTATGCTCTGCTATTTTTCTTAATTTTTTATAGAATTATGGAGGTGGTAATGTTATTGACCTTCAGAATGACTGTATTAACACAAAATCAGTAATTTTTTGCTTCTTTTCCAAATGTTTTTATGTTACTATCTTGCTGCTGACGCCATAGATACTGTAATTCCTTTCCAGCAATGGTTAATCCAATAGCAGTAGCACTGGTGGCAGGTCTCCTAGGGTGGACTTATAAGGCCTTAAAACCCTCGCCTCCGAAAATCTGCGGATCACCAGGTGGTCCTCCAGTCACTTCGCCTAGGGTGAAACTCAGTGATGGGAGGCATTTGGCCTACCGGGAGTTTGGAGTTCCCAGGGAAGAGGCTAAGTACAAGATCATTGTCATTCACGGATTTGGCAGTTCCAAAGATTTGAATTTGCCAGTCTCTCAAGTATGAGCAAGCTCTTCTTCTCAGTCTTGTAGTTAAACTATATTCATCAGTAATGCTTTTGAAGCAGAAAAAAATCTTATTCTGAGGAGAAAGCTGATGTGAAGCACTAGAGTAAGCACAAAAGCTTATAGATGCAAAGTGACTGACAGAATGTATGTATACTATTATGGCTGCTTTATAACAATGGTAAAATAATATACTATAGAAAAATAAAAAATAAAAAGTGTGTTTTTGGAAATTTGTAACACTAATCATGAGCATGATAATGTTATCTCTCATCAGTCCTCTTTTGGACCAATTTGACGGTTTTGCGGTTTTACTGAGCAATTTTACAATTTTCTGTTGCATTGATGTATTACAGTCATATAACACACGGTAAAATTTGTTGGATGTTCTGATATTCAGGAACTCATAGAAGATCTAGGCATATATTTTCTCTACTTCGACAGAGCAGGTTATGGAGAAAGTGATCCATATCCATCACGTTCAGTGAAGAGTGAAGCATATGATATTCAAGAACTAGCTGACAAATTGCAAATTGGGGCTAGGTTTTATGTGATTGGCATTTCAATGGGAGGTTACCCTCTTTGGGGTTGCCTAAAATACATTCCACATAGGCATGATAATTGTGGACTTGTAGCTTCATCTTACTTTTGATGCCGTCAATGCTAGCTTTTGTTAATACATACATTGCTTGGCAGATTGTCAGGAGCATCCCTGGTAGTTCCATTTGTAAGTTATTGGTGGCCTTCTTTTCCTGCAAATTTATCAAGAGAGGCCCTCAGGAGGCTACCTCGGTCAGACCAATGGACATTTCGAGTTGCACATTATGCACCTTGGTTATTGTATTGGTGGATGACCCAAAAATGGTTCCCTTCATTAAGTTTGCTGACAGGGAATATGGCAGTCTTCTGTCCTCATGATTTGGAGGTCTTAAAGAGCATGCCAGAAGTCCCAAGTGCTGAACAGGTAGCTATATCACTCTTTTCTTTCAGAATTATAAATTAGTTCAAGCGAAAAGCAGTTGGGATCGCACCCAAAAAATAAAACAAAATCTTATTTCTGCCGTTCTGGACAACCGAAATATGCATGAAGATAAAGATGTATATGCAAATATACCAAGAATTGCACAATTTCATGCATGAAGTTGCCATATCAGTCAAATTTTCTGGTCTCCTGAGAATTTTCTTGCACTGGGTTGTGCATATATCAATTTTCCATATAATAAATCTGTAGTTTCATAAGAACATACTAGGGCCACTAGCACCGTATGTAAGTATTTACTGCGGTAGTCCCACATTTAAATGTTGTATATAAATCTTGGCAATCATTCTCCTTACAAACCAATTTTATAAGGAAGAGTTAGGCCATTGGTGTATTGACGCTGTGTTCTCATCCCATGAAGAGATTCAAAATTTTGGGAGGTGAAGTACAGCCATAAAAGAAAAAAGGGCGAGGGATTCTGTTTTATGCACTGAAAATCTATTGCTTACAATGCTCTTGTGATTAACATTCAGGAAAAGATAACACAACAAGGTGAATATGAATCATTACACAAAGACTTGATTGCCGGTTTTGGAAAATGGGAATTTGATCCAACAGACATAAGCAATCCATTCCCTGACAACGAGGGTTCTGTCCACATTTGGCAAGGTTATGAAGATAGGATCATTCCTTACAAACTGAACCGTTATATCTCACAGAAACTACCTTGGATTCATTATCACGAGGTTGCTGATGCAGGGCATCTATTGATTTTCAACAACAATCGATGTGAAGCTGTTGTAAGAGCACTTTTGCTCTCATAAGATCTTCCTATTATAAGTTGCATGTCAAGTATGGATATAAATGCATATATTATGGCCTAATGCATATCGTTCCCCTTTTATCTGTGTTACTGGTGTCATTTACTGTTAGATACAATAAGAAAGTTGAATGATCACTGCTTGTGTCTATTGGAAAGGAAGAGTTAGAACTTAGAACGGTAGCAAACTGAAAGTGAATTGGAAACAAAACAATTGATGTAACCTTTGAACTAAAATTACAGCATAAAAAAAAGCCTCTTTGGGAGACAATGGTTTGTTCTGTTGTTCTGTGTCTTAAATTTTGTAACAAGCTTTTACATGTTTTTAGCTGTAGAGTAAAGTAGTACGACAACAATGGTAAGTAACTTTCTGTTTTCTTCTTGTTTTGGGCTTTGTAGCAAGGCCTATTGTGAGTAGTCATATTTTTAGAATAGTTTTTTTATTTTTTTATTAATTTTTGTTATGTAATTTTAAGAATAGTTATATTTTTAAACTAATATTTTATTTTTCTTAATAAATTTTTTAAGAAAAAAACGAAAGAATTTCTTTATTTTTTGATTCTTTTAACTGCTTGTGTTATGAATTTTTTTTAATTCTTTGAAATTATTTCTTAACATAAAAATTATAAAAAATAAAATTAAACCCCCTTTATTTTAAGAAAATATAAAAGAATCTAAAAAAATTAAAAGAATTTTTTTTCTTTGTTTATTTATTTATTTTTGAATATTTATGTTATGAAATTTTTTTTAAATAAAAAAACAACAAAATAAAAAGATAAAAAGATACTCCAAGTGTACTACCTCGACTAGCATAGCAAAGTGAATGGAAAGAGGGGTAGCTCACAACAAATCAGCAGATTCAGCACGTTCCTATCTACTGATGTCAAATGGGAGTATTTTTTCAAAGACCATATATAAGTAGCCATCTTCTTTTCTTCTCTTCCTGTTCCTTGCGGGTTGTTGGGAATGGCAGTTGTAACTTCTAACGTGGAAGAACGCTTGAATTTAAGAATAATTTTTAGCCAAAAAAATAACGTGCAAATCAGTATTTTCTTTATCTGAAATATTAAATATGAAAATGAATATCATAGATTCATAATACACATTTAAAAAATATAATACCCATGTTCCTAACAAACAATTAAGTCAAATCAAAACTATAACTTGACCACTTCACTTGAGCTAGCTAAGCCCAGAAGGTCGGTTGCTTGCACACAAAAATTAAAGAAGCATTTGGTAATCAACTACAAGTCAAATGTGTCCAACAGATATACCATTAATAAATCATCACCCCCAAAGGTCAAACCAACATATATTGCTAGGCAGTAACTATATCCCTTCTGGTCAGATTGGTTTCTTCAGAATTATACTGAATTGATACTGCAGTCTCGTTCCAAAATGTTGATCATAGCAGCATCTGGATTGGTAGTGATGGCTGTGATATATGCATATCAGCGGATGAGGCCTCCAAAGCCAAATATTTGTGGAACGCCAAATGGTCCCCCTGTTACTTCACCAAGAATTAGGCTCAGTGACGGTAGGCATTTGGCTTATAGAGAGAGAGGCGTGCTCAAAGAAACTGCTAAATACAAAGTCATCCTTGTCCATGGTTTTGACAGCTCTAAGGATATATATTTGCCACTTTCTCAAGTAAGAACAGATACTTCTGAGCTCAGTACAGTTGAATATGTTGTTAATGGCCATATCTTATTCCATATCACTGATTTTAGCTAAAGATATTTTTATTTTCAGATCACTCTAATTACACTAATCCTCTTCTCATATCAAAGCATCCTTCTTTGGCTAGTTGATAACTTGATACTGAAGCCATCAACATCTATCTGCAAAGATTTGTAAACTGCCATGTTGATTTCTCGTTTTGAAGCAAAAACTGATACATAATTGCAGAACTGGGAAATAAAAAATAGCTTATTTTGGTCACACAGGAAGTCATGGATGAGTTGGGGTTGTATATTCTGACATTTGACAGAGCTGGATATGGAGAAAGTGATCCTAACCCAAAGCGCAATGTGAAGAGTGAAGCATTTGATATCCAAGAACTGGCTGATCAGTTGCAGCTGGGTCTCAAATTTTACGTCATTGGACTCTCCATTGGTACTTACCCAGTGTGGGCCTGCCTCAAATACATACCGCACAGGCATGCTGATATTCTGAAATTTCATCTTTATTGCCTTGTGGCCTTGTTTTGGGAGATCACTCTGTTTAGGTCTATTTACAAATATTATATTTTAAATGAATTTTAGAATAATAATTTAAATGACACTAAGAAAATGAAAGTTGATTAGATAATATTCTCAAATATAGGGTGATTTAAAAATAATTTACTCTTTTTTTAGCAAATTACTCAATAAATTTATATTAGGCTTTCTTCCTTTTATGAAAACACTATCAAGTGAGGCTTGAAAAATAAAAAAATAATGAGATTCACCAATCAATTAATATTATACATGATTTAAAAAATATTTTATTTTATTAAAATAATATTTTATTTTTTTAATATTAGAATTTATAAATAATTTAATTAACTGTTTTCACCTAAAAAAATATCCCTTGAATGAAAACCTTTAATAAATGATGCTGCACAAAATAGCTGCAAAGTCTGGAAATATCACATCACACTTAAGGCATATGTTGCATTATCATCCGTTTTTTTTTTAATTTGATGTTTAATGTAATATGATATAATAGTTAAAGAAGTTATTAAATATCTTTAATTATAATAAAAATGATTATATATAATTAAATTATTCTTATTAAAGTAAATTTAAAAGATATATATTTTATAAGGTAAGAAGAGAAGTGATAAGAGAAAAAAATAATTATATAAATAAATTAATTGATAAATTTTAGGAAAACAAAATTAATTAAAAATAATAATAAATAAGGTAAAGTTGAAAAAATAATAATTAATACTTTATTGGTAATGTAAAATGGCAGATAATTTGAAACAAACTAAAACTCTTAAAATAATTATTATTTTAAGGAAATTAAATAATTTTGTTAAAGTTCTCACTTCTAATATGTACATTAATTAAAAAAATATTATGAAATATTTTTCAATATATTTGAGGTGTGATTGAGTATAACTAAGTCATTTTTATATTCTTCTTTTGTTTTTTATCACTGGAAATTTGGTTCATAGGCATAAGATTCTTGGGACATATAATATTTTTTTATTTATCAATCTTGATCAAATTAAACTAGTTTGGAACTTTGGTTGCAGGCTAGCTGGTGTTACACTAGTTGTTCCAGTGATAAATTTCTGGTGGCCTTCTTTTCCTTCCAAACTGGTCAACGAGGTATTTAAGAAGCAACTTAAAAGGGACCAATGGAAACTGTGGATTGCTCACCAGGCCCCTGGCCTCGTCCATTGGTGGATGACCCAGAATCTTTTCCCTTACTGTTCAATAATGCAGAGACACCCAATCCTAGCTAACAAACGGGATGTCGAAACTATAAAGCAAATGTCACAAGTACCCATGCCTGACGAGGTTTAACTCCCATTCAACTTCTCATTATAGTCAAAATATAATCCAGATCATGTCCTGTCTGATTATGAACACTGATACAACAAAATATGCAGTGTTTAGATATAATATAAATGTCCTGTCTTATCGGAATACATATGGAACAAGATGTATGGTTTTATTTGTTTGTGACACAAGTTTTGGTTTTGAGTGGCAGCATAAGATTCGGCAGCAGGGTGAATACGAATCGTTGCATAGAGACCTAATAGTGCATTTTGGGAGGTGGGAGTTTGACCCAATGGGGCTAAAGAATCCATTTGGTGAAAATGAGGGGTCAGTGTACCTTTGGGAGGGGCGGGAAGATAAGCTTGTACCTTATGAACTGCAACGATACGTTGCGAAGAAGCTGCCATGGATACGGTACTGTGAAGTTGAAGATGGAGGACATCTAATGATTCACGAAACAGGTTTATGTGAAGCTATTTTCAGACAACTTTTGCTTGGAGAACAACCCTCCATATTCAAGTAGGCCTGCCTTTGCCCAAAACAAAGTCTTTGACATGGTGAGACTGAGAATGCTGCGCTAAATAAATCCGAGTCCTCGGAGGTTTGCTGTGTTTGTGGTATGATATCCAATTTTATAAGGGAAATTTGTTAATTACCCCCTCTTTTTCTTTATTTGACATTTAAGTTAATAGTATAAATAATCTTAATTATAATAAAAAAATAATTATATTGTAGTAAATTATCTTTACTAAAGTTAATTTAAACTTACTTTATTAATTATTTTATAATAAATAAGAATAAAATTAAAAAAATGATAATTAATATTCCATTAGTAATGTAAAATAACATATAATTTAAAACAAACTCATACTCATAAAAAAAATTATTATTTTAAAATAAATAGAGTATTATATTATATAATCATCTTGTGTTTTTGGGTTATTTTCAAAGGGCAACTCTACTAAGAATCTAATTGGCAGTCTAACCAGTGATTGACTTGTGACCTATGATTTAGGCTCTATTTGTTTAAACTTATTTTTAAAATAAGTTATTTTTATTAAAAAAAGGCCTTTTGATTAAAATGTAGGAGCTTTTATGAATATATGAAAAAAATGAAAAATTAGCGGATAAGGAGAAAAATGACTTATTTGAAAAAGTAAAAATGATAACTTCTTCATATAAGAAAAAATTAACTTACTTAAAATTTACAAAACTCATAAATATTGCTCAAGTAAAAATAAATTATTATAAATATGACTATAATTATCTACAACAAATCTAAACAAGCTCCAATTAGCAATTAGCCATAGGCTCTTGAATATTATTCATTTTCTTTTCATTTCAAAAATTTATTTAAAAATGATGTAGGAATTTCGAATTTTAATTAATTTTTCATTAATTACAACTTACTATTTTTATAAATAAAAAAACCTCTTACCATAATCATTAGTATAAATTTCTTTCTTTGGGTCAATTATAGAGATTATTTCCAAACTTGTTTTTGGTCACATTGATTGGGTTAGGGCAGCCCCACATATTGAAAGGCTGGCATGCAAGGCCTAAATTCTTTAAGGCAGAATAAAAGGGTTGGGCCTTAGAGTGAAATTTGGAAACATATCTGCTTTCCAGGCCCCAGGTCAAGCCCGGCCCAATTTGGATCTGACTGAGATTTTCTGGATAGGGAGAATGTGTTTGACTCTTTCTTTGATTGTGTTTGTTAAATTATATTTAAACGTACAGTATATTTAAATTTGTTTTATTTCTTAAGTTTTTTATTTTTTATAATTTTTATTTTAAGAAAAAAATAAAAATTCAAAAACAAGTTAAAATTTTTTTTAAAAAATAATTAAAATACAATACTTAAAAAATTTTAAAAAATAAATATAATAATTAAATACAAAATACAAAATATAAAAATAAATAAATAAAATTCAAATATATCAATGTAACGAAAAAAGAAGTAAAAGAGAGACTGTCGCGGCCTCCTCCGTACCGTATACACTACTCAGCTTCCAAGTTCAAATAAAAAAATTGAGTATATTAATATTAATTT
>JASKGM010000005.1:12413753-12424392 GCA_034509205.1 Ceratonia siliqua
AGTCCTAAAGTGGTTAGTAGAAGAGATTTTTTTTATATTCCTGATAAATGGTATTTGCATACTCATACTTTAATTAATTTTCTTTTTTAGTGGGCTAAAAATAAGTTATTCATGTCAAGAATGAGAGCTTTACAAGGCCTAATCATATATCTATACTTGTCTCCCCTACTAGCCAACGCAATTTAGTAAAAGATATTTCAGTTATAAAACTTTCTAGATAAAGCAATGAAGGAATAATAGAAGGGGTCAATCCTTATTTTTCATCAAATTCCCTATGTCAGGAGTCAAGCCCAATTTATACACTGAATTTGGGGTTTGATTTGGCAGGTTTTAAACAGAGGAAATCATTTCTATGTTTGACACACATATAATATTTTGATTTCCTCTGGGGTCCATTGCCATTAACCATTGGCTCCCATGATTTTTCTCAATGGTTAGTGCCATGGTCCATTTCAATACGATGTTAACCCCTCTACACATGGCATCGAAGAATTAACCCCTACTTGCTTAGACAACAAGAAATAAGTCGACATAGTTTAACATAATCTTCCTCAAACTGATAATCAATTCTAGGATTTGATCCAAACCAATCACCTTTCTACAGACACAGAAACAGGGGAGCTCAAAGAATTATGGCTTAAGGGAATGCTAGATTCGTGGAATCTCTTTGTCTAAAATCTTCTGAGACATTTCCATATGAAGAACATGTTGAAAGGTATAATGGGAGCAAAAGTATGTGCTTTAAATACAAATTGACCTAATCAAATAGAGCCTTTATATTTGAACCAAACCACTTTTTTTAAGACCAATCATTGGCACCATAAAGGAATAATTGGTAGGAGGCATATTACCTGCAAAAGGTATTAGATGAGCACAAGATATTATATTTGCATTTACCCTCTTTATAAGATAGATCATGGGTCCATTACCTAAAAGTCTTTCTCATCTCTCGCCCCCCCCCCCCCCCCTTTTTCTGTATAAAATATAACTATTTTTATATCCTCAATAATGTTGGTCATGGAGTTATATATATAAAAAAAAAACCTTGAAGTTGTGTGGAAATATAATACTTAATCTTTGCCTCCCTTATGTCTTTCTAACCATACACTTTATTTTATTTAGGATAATTTTATTTGTTTTTAAATGTTTTTTATTTTATAATGGTATGAGGTATAAGATTTTTTAATGCATTAACTATTTTTTTTAAATGTAAATAACTTTAAAATAAAGTAAATTATTTTAAACTCTTTAGTAATATAATACTTATCATTATTTTTATTTATGAAAATATAAAAATATTTTTATTGTTATTTATGATTCACATATTATATTAATATTAAAGATAAATTAATATATTTATATATTCATAAAAGAGTAAGTATCATATTAAAGATAAAAAAAACATATACTATATTATCTAATCTAAAAGAGAAATTATGATAAATATTTTTTTAAATAATAAATAAATTTCTCTTTTATTTATGCAACCTGTGTAAGACTCTTCTCTCTCTAGGGCAGTTTGAAAGATTATCAGTTAAGATTATTGGCAAGAAACGAAAAGGTTGAGGGTTAGACAGCAAATGAAGTACATGTAATGATGGAATTTATGATAACTATTAGTGACTTAAATGAAACTGAGTTAAGTTTCAAGTAGTTCATGATTAGCCTGTGTAACATATTGCTCTGCAAACATGTTTCTATAAGGAATAAGGAATCTTAACGTGGCATTGTTATAGGTGATGACAGGGAATGGATGTTGACCCATCAACAAAGGGGATAATACCAAACAAATCCATCCCAGAGCAGAGATTAAATACACAGTGAATATGCTACCATTATTCTAATGTTTTGGTTGAAATGGTATCAGCACAAATTTATAATATGATAATCTGTAAAATTAAGTAGATAAATCACTTTCTTACAGCCTCTTAGTTGTAATAAGATCAAGAAATTTGAAATCCTTATCATTTACTCCTCTTTTCTTCTGCCATTCCAAATGAGAAGTAAAATATATATAAAATTATATATCCTGAATTTATTGAGTTCCCATATAAATATATATAATAAATATATGACTTGTTCCAGCTAAGTACATGCAGCCCAGAAGAGCCCCACAAAAGAACCAATAAGAAAACACAGGCGGTTAGAGGAGAGAGAGAGTGGAGTAGGAGTCAGTGATTCTAGTGGGTTCCTGCAGAGGACCCCACACGTGTAATTTTTTATTAATTTTATTGTTTTTATTCAATTTTTAATTATATTTCTGACCTCTTACAAACCCCACTAGCCCAGAGGAGAGCTTGAGACAAGTCTGCTAGGACAAGATTGTTGGTACCATTCAATGAGTTCCTCAATCTGAAACGTTTTCAGCAATGGACACTGATAAAGCATGCCAAACAGCCTAATCAACCAGGTTTCTTCACAGAGAAGCAGAAAAGAAAGAGATAGAGACACCCACGAAAGATAGATAAAAAAGTTGCAAAGAGAAATACATCTCAGAAAAAGACTGGACCCTCTTGTGGCAACTTAGATATTAATTTGACAAGAAAGCTTCGATCTTTTGCTGCTCCCTGACCTTCTTCATATTGGATTCTATTTATACTTTACAATTCCAAAGAAAACAGAGGTAAACCCATATGACTCTTGGATAAAGTTTTCGAATTCTTCAGTTCTGGTAATTAATACCAGAACCAGAGTAATCGTTTATGTTCTTGTGAATTGAGTTTCTGCCAAATGCAAACCTTTCAGTTTCGGCTTCAGGAAAGATGAGAATGGTCTGAGGAGCCTTGCATGGCGAGTCACAGAATAGGAGAAACTGGTTTGTCCGAGTCACCTTCAAGTCGCCATGTCCCTTATGGAGTTCTTCACGGGATTAATACTCCTGCATCGAGCTTAATGTATTCTTCAATATTTTCTCCTTAAAAAATTTCAATCAGACGTAATTAAATTCTTAAAAAGAAACTGCTATATGGTTTTTACTTTCCAGTCCTTATAATCTGACATGAGTTTTTCTTTTTTCTCTTTCATAGCAATCAAGGGTCAGCTTTCGATTTTGGAGAGCTGGAAGATGCAATTGTTCTGCAAGGAGTTGAGATTAGAAATGATGAAGCCAGGGCATGTATGGTTCCCTTTCTATCATTTTATCTTTTTCTGACGTTAGATAAGCGTAACCAACTCCTAAAAGGGGAGAGAAAAAGGGTTGGGGGAAGGAGTTTTGAATATGTCTAAAGATTGCGCAGAGAAGGGATTGCCATTTCCTATACCATAATGATTCTGATACAATAGACATGGATGGCGTGGGGTTACAATCTTAGAAACCTGTCTTCCCTTGCATGATTCACTGACTCCATAACTGCTGAAAAGGGGATTAGGTTCTACTACCTTTTGATATAATTGAAAATCCTGGAGTTTTCATTTTGGTGATCCTCTGAGATTTTGCTTTTATGATTCTTGCAGCTTTATTCACAGGAAGGCCTGCAGCTACGCTGGAAATGTTCCCCTCATGGCCAATGAGATTCCAGCAAACTCCAAGAGTAGTAGTCTCTAACTTCTCTTCTTTGACCACCTGCTTAGAAGTTCAACAAAATTCCAATTTTTTTTTCTTTCATTTTCTGATGAGCCTATTGTCAAATCCTCATTTTCAAAAGTTAATATTCTTTTGAGTTGGCTTTAGTTTGCGAAAATGAGTTTCTTGTGGGGATTTTCTATGACTTTTGAATTATTCTTGGGAGTCTGAATTGAAGTTTTTGGTGGCTTTCCTTATCCAGGGAGGTTCAAGGTCAGGTGGGGAGAGCACTGACTCAGGATCAGCTGTGAATACTCTTTCAAGCAAAACTGAGCCTCAGTTTGAACCGGAATCTCCCATAAGTAAAAAGGCATCTTCTTCAGATCATCAAGCTTTTGATCAGGGGCATCAACTTCAACAGCAGCAGCAGCAACAACAGCAACTGCAACAGGACATGGCAAGTCATGCCTCAAGAACAGGCCCAGCACAGAATCAATCAGCTGCCAAATCATCTCAGGAAAAGGTTTTTAAACTACTGCTTTCCGCTGTTAATCTCTCAGTTCTCTCTTTCCGTATCCCCAAAACCCAGGAAAAGTTGGCCTCTTTAATGTAATTATTACTGTTGCTATATCTCTCTTCCCTTCTGTGCATATCTTCACAAAAGAACAGCACAGATCCCAACCGCTCTCAGAAAATCAAAGGAACACAGAGTTTTCCTGATTCCTGAACGATTTTCTGATGAATGTCTGACATGAAATATGAGAGAGAGAGAGAGAGAAAGTGAGATGTGTACACACAAGAAAACAAACTGAGAATCTTTTCAGTACTTATCAATGTTTCTCATTATAATAGTGACCCACTTCACCCAACCCCGCTAGAAAACCTCTCCCTCCAAGTCAATTTTGGAGTTAGAAACCTAAACCACAATATACACCAAAAGAATGGAAGATAATGATGCTTTTTGTTACCCATATTATATTGATGATTGCATGCCTCAAGAGAAATGGCCCAACGGGCATCTGCAATCAGAAAGGCATGCCAGAAATTCTGTAAGCATTTTAATCATTTCGTCTTGTTCTCTAGATTGAAACCATAGTATCTCTCTCTAAGCTTTGCTTTCTTCAAGCTCAAAGCTAGGATGAGTTTAGTAATGTTGAACAATTTTCTTCATTCCTATTGCTGGTTTCGCTGCTAAAAACTTTTGAGGGTCGCTATCTTTATTTTCTTGCCCTTTCCCTCAGAAATCATCCATCTTTTTTTCTTTTTAGATAATTTTTTCCGGATTTTTTCTATTGCAGAGGAAGGGAGCTGGTTCCTCTTCAGAGAAACAACTTGATGCAAAGGTTTTGAATATGACATTATACTTTTCTTCCCAAAGTCCTGTTCTTTTTTGTGTAGGAGCTAAGATTTTCTGGGTTGGTTTCAGACATTGAGACGTTTAGCTCAAAACAGGGAGGCTGCCAGGAAAAGCCGTCTAAGGAAAAAGGTATGGCCCATTACCGTACAGTTGTTGGTGAAAAATAGTAGTTACTGTTCTGGAAATTCTCAAAGAGAACTGTACAATATTGCCCTGCAATTTTTCTCTCTATCCAAACAGGCTTATGTGCAGCAGCTAGAATCCAGTAGAATAAAGCTAACCCAGCTTGAACAAGACCTTCAAAGAGCTCGCTCTCAGGTTTTAAAATCATATGTACATGCTCAAAATAATTTTAAAAAAATGCATAAAGTAGCTTACTTGTCAATAATTATTATTTCGGTTGTTCAATAGGGACTGTTGTTGGGTTGTGGTGGTGCTGGTGGCAATATAAGTTCTGGTGAGTTTTATCTGTTCATTTTCAGAATGCGATGTCATTTTCTGTTTCCTAAATTCCATTTTGTCAGTAACTAATGACTATGGGGCAAGTAATTAATATTAAGTCAATGAAAAATGTAGGATAATCATACTTGAAAAAGATCTTTTTGTCAGTCTTTTTAAACTTGGAAATTTGAAGATGAAACGAAGAAATCAGAAAGCCGTATTTGCCATTAGTTTTTTTTGTCCATAGTATCTGCCATTATTTACACGTAACTATAATTGATTAAGCATAAATCTTTTAATACAACTAATTAATAAAAGTCAAATTTTGAAAACCCATTTTAAAATTTAGAATCCAAGGGTAGAAGTCTCTGAATTTGACCAAAATCTTTGGCTAAATTCGTGTCTAATTAATTATAAAAGGTGGATAGATTAAAAAAATACGTACCAATATTGAACTGAAATCGTACTAATATAATTAAAAAAAATTAAATAAAAACTGTACGACCTTTTCTAAACATAAAAACTAGTTCATCTGTTTGCTTTAACTTTTTAGCTGAGTTATTGAAAAATGATACTGGCTCTTTTACCCTTTTCGTAAAGGGCAAAATACGCTTTCTAAGGGAAAAAAAAGTGAAGAACAAATAGTATTTGATAATAATAATATGATACACTTGGAAATAGCACTTCCTTGTGAAAAAGAAAAGCATTATTAATCCATTAGTTTATTCACTAATTAATATGGTACTGGGTCAATTTATTTTGGACCACAATGCACTGGTTACCAAACAAACTTTTAATAGCTATAAATTAAAAAAAACAAAAAACAAATACAAATATACAAAGTTTAAATTAAACCAGCACCATCTTTAATAAGTTTATCCTAATTACAAACAAGAACGTTGTGATGCAGGAGCTGCAATTTTTGACATGGAATATGCAAGGTGGTTAGAAGATGACCTCCGGCACATGACGGAGCTCCGGGCTGGGTTGCAGGTGCCGTTATCGGATAGTGAGTTAAGAGTTATGGTTGATGGATATCTGTCTCATTACGATGAGATTTTTCGTCTAAAAGGAGTGGCTGCAAAATCAGACGTGTTTCATCTTATTACTGGGATGTGGACTAGTCCTGCTGAACGCTGCTTCCTTTGGTTGGGTGGTTTTAGGCCCTCTGAGCTCATAACGGTATATATACATGAATATATCCAATAGTGCTAGGTCAAAGAAAGTATTTAGACAAAAAAAAAGGTATATATGTTATTAATGATAATAGAACGATAGTTTTTATTTGGGTTTAGAAACCTAGACAAATAAATAATGGCTTAAAAATAAGGGTTTTGAAAGATGGGTCATTTTCTTGTATATATACTAATGGGGTAAGTTTCTTGTTATACCATTTTAACTTTTACTTAATTATCTTTTGTTATGTCTGTGATTTTAGCAGTGATAACGGTTCCTATCTTCTGGGGGATCTTGGTAGGAACATGAATTTTAACATTTAAACTTCCCTTCCTTTGATTGTGTTTGGCCAGATGTTGATACAACAGTTAGAACCACTAGCTGAGCAGCAAATCATGGGAATGTACGGCCTCAGACATTCTTCACAGCAAGCAGAGGAAGCTCTTTCTCAAGGTCATGAACAACTCCAGCAATCTTTGGTTGAAACCATTGCCGGCGGCCCCGTTGATAGTGTGCAACAGATGGTAGTTGCCATGAGCAAACTTGCCAATCTTGAAGGATTTGTCCGCCAGGTAAAAACTCTACACACATAGACATTTTAAAATTTGTTATATTATTATGTGTATATGTTGGATTAAGTTATTATAACCGTGCACACTACATAATAATTTGAATAAAGAAACACAAAACGGGCATTTCTTTTTAAGTTGTACCGTATTAAAATCCACATTAGTTTATAAACACATTTCTCAAGTCAAAAGGGAAGTGGAAGCTAGGGCTTTTTCTAAAGTGATACTTTTTGAGCAAAGTATTTGGTGGGAGGTTGACGTAAAGCCTCAGGTGACATCTGTGTCAAAGTTATTTGGAGCAATTTCTGTTTGACTAATGATAAGAAATAATGCTTCTTCATATGTTTAGTCTAAATTAGATTTGAATTCAAAAACTCTTATCCATCTAAGTTTTTGTAGGTTTCAAATACCAATTTGTTAAGAAACTTAATGGTTGAAAACGGAACCCTTTAGGCTTAGAGTTATGATTCATTTCATTTTATTCTTTTTGACTCGACCTTGGGATCATTATCTCATATAATTATTGCTTGATTATACATGAAAGAAAGAAATTAATTACAAAATCTAAACTTTGGCTTGATATATAGAAGACCCATAATAATAAATAAATGTTACTTTCAAAGTCCATTCTATGCAAGTTTTCCGCTGCAAATCTGTAAGTAGCACAATTCCTCACTTCAGCTCGATTCAACTGAAGAAAATTGACTTCTTTAATAAAATGAGAAAAATATTCTTCCTTGGATGAATGATTCTTTACAAACCTGCCCACTGATAAATATCTGCCTTAAGGTCTTTCAAAACCATTATGGCCTGGACGACCCCCATAGTCTCTATTCCATCAAGCGATCAATTTTCCTATAATTTTTAATAAAATACATTATTTCACGTAATTAACTGAGTTGATCATCCCCAATACTTGTTTGACACGTCTCTAAGAATTTTGTAATTAATTTACTGTTGCGGCCGGTTACTTAATTTTATTGGTGATACCTATTGCTTTGCTGCTAAGTTGTGCATTAAAGTGTTGAGTGCTAGGCATTTGATGTAGTTTCACTGTCTTAAAATGTTTCAATCAGAGGTTGGTTTTGAAAGTGATGGCTGTTGAATTATAAACCCTAGGTGGACTTATCATCAACATTTAAAAAAAACAAATGATTTCTGATTAATTAATTCTAGGATTATAGAAGAAAAAAATGCTCTTATTTTAGTCTATGATTAGAAACAGTCCAAGTTCATGGATAAGACAAAGTCATCAGTTTCAACCCCTTTGAATCCATGGTGCTTGGGTCGATGTGCTCCTTGGATTAGGACCCATCTAAACTCTTATGTGGTAGTTGGGGTTTGCTTCTGTTTATATATAAAAGAAACAGTGTAATAATGAAACTTATAGTCATTCTTTGACTATATTATTATTTTTAATTAATTTAGCTTACTTTTTAATTCATTTTCTTAATTCAAGGCCGATAACTTGAGGCAACAGACCCTTCACCAATTATGTCGGTTACTAACAGTTCGTCAAGCAGCAAGATGTTTCCTTGTGATTGGAGAATACTATGGTCGCCTTCGAGCCCTTAGTTCTCTTTGGGCATCAAGACCACGAGAGTAAGATTTTTTATAATTTCTACAAGTTACTAGGTGTGATCAGAATGCCTTTTTTTTTTCCAATGGCTATAAAGCAATTTTAAGAAAAAAAGAAAAGATGTTACTTTCCATGATTCGCCTCTACCAGTCTACTACTTTTATTAGTAAAGAAAAATTTGAAGCATATATATATATATATAGATGGATAGATGGATAGATAGATAGACTGATTTCTCTATCTTGGGTATAATTTTGTCTGCAACTTAAAATCTGCTACGTACACAGAACTTCGAAAAAAATAGTGACAGTTCATTTTCATGGAAATAATGTGGTGTACTCTTTATATTAGGACACTGATCAGCGACGACAACTCTTGCCAAACAACTACGGAGTTGCAAATGTTTCAACCTTCTCAGATTCATTTTGCCAGCTTCTGAGGTAGATTTGTTTGGGCCGCTTTAGAAGGAAGGGTATCATCATCAAGAAGAAAATATATTTTTCTTTTTCCTTTTTCATAAAGCTGCACCCTTTTCATACATTTGTGTCTCTTATGTTTCGTTGTAAATATAAATTGATGATTATATATGCATGATGAGCAAGCTTCTGCTTTAGCTTAAAAGAAATAGAAAAACAATAATAATGAAAAAGTGTGAGATATAGATAAACAATCGATGCCATCTCATAGTTGCTTCTTTTTCTCCAAACTTCATAAAATATCTCCCCATATCTTTAATGGCTTTAAGAATGTGCAGAAGAGTGGGCACAAATTGGGGGAAGGGATAGAGAGAGAGAGAGAGAGAGAGAGAGAGAGAGATGGAGGTATATAATTGCAGTGCATTTATACAAAGTGGTTGTAAGTAGTGGAGTATTAAAATGCAGAGAAGACAAATGGAAAAGAGAGGATACGAATGAATTATAGGAAGATTGTCTGGTTGTGGTGGTTACTGCACAATTTGCGTAGCGGTGTTGATAAAAAGTAGTAGAAGAGATTGGTTTCTCTCAACATTTATATGGAGTGGTTGAGAATGGGATAAAAATTAATAATGCGAAAAGAAGACGAGGAAATTGCGGGTGTGCCTTTACGTGCATGTGCCTACGTTTGTGTCTGTTGAAAATAAGAGAGGTCTGTTTTGTTTGTTTATGTTAAATATCAGAGACATGGGTTTGTATATGCATGCATGTCTCAGAATTGCATGTAACTGACATACCAATTACTTTTCACCTAAATAAATAATAATAATATTTTTTACTCTATTTTTCTTACACCATTTTTATATCTCTTTTTTTATATATTATTTTATTATTATTTATTATTTATTATAATTATTTTATATTAAATTAATTACTAAAATTAAAGGTATAAGAGATATGTAAATATTATGATATACAAATAGTTTTTCTCAAAAAAAATATGTCAAACAACTTCCATAGCTTTTTCTTTTGTTTTCTTTCTTCTTTTTTCTTTTCTAATTTAGCTGTTAATAGATTAATTAAAATGATAAGTGTGCCATTACATTAATTTATTCCGATAAGGCCTCTAAAAAATTTTATAGTTCAAATTTTATCTAAAGTGAGTGGGACAAAGTTGAATTGAGATTTGTAAACCTGTGATAGAAATTGACAATTAATTGGTTTTATAATCTTAAATATTTGGGTTCTACTTTATTAAACTAGTTATATCTATATACCTATTGGCTTAGTGTAGTAGTGCGCACTGCAGCACTGGTATGTGTCTGCAGAAATCTCTTATTTTTTATATTAAAGTAAAGGGGCAACACACGCACAAAGTATAATCAAGAGATTTCTTTTCGATAAGAAAGTGCCCACTGGCTACTGCCTAGCCCAGGCAAAATGAATGTGGGTTAATAGGTCTGACATGGCTTTATATATGAACCCTTGAGGTTACCAATAGCCTTTGTCTTATAATGACAAACAATTTGAGGATAAGATATTGCTAATATATGATATCAAGATGCATCTATATGTTTACACGTTTTCATGATAAAATAAAAG
>JASKGM010000005.1:12429496-12442751 GCA_034509205.1 Ceratonia siliqua
AAATCAAAGCAACAGCAACAATTGTTTTAGTCTATTATAAATATTAATTTCACTGAAGCTGTGAAATATGGATGAGTTAAATATATAGCAATGGGGTTACTAGAGATAAGCATTGATGTTTAAGTAAATTTGTTCATGAGATGTCATGTAGCAAGTAACTACAACTAATAATATGCTCTTAGAACAACTGGTAAAGTTTTAGGCCAAGTTGAAAGTTTCTTGGTATAAAAAAAACATACTTCATTGACTGACTACTCTGAATAATACTTACAAAGTTGCAGCAACATCATAAATGCCAAAAAACTTACCCAGTCCCCAGGAAATATGAACAACCAGGTGCTTGTACAACTCAGAGCATGCTGTAATATGTAACATTGCACAATTATCTATTTTATTTTTCTCAGACAACAAACAATATTCAATACTTGGAATGCCATATGAATGCAACTATCACTATATTAGGTTCATTTTCATATATATCAACTGAATAGGTAGGAAGTAGGAACTTAACGAAACTCATTTAACTTACAATATCAACTATCAAGGAAAGAATCATCATAGAAACCCATATCAGTATCTATTAAGAGAAAAATCAACCAAAATGAGTATCATAGATAAACCTCATAATAACAATTTCAAAGGCCAAACTACGAAAGTAAAGAATAAAGCTGAAAAATTGGACTACAATACCTGATTACCAGTTACCAAATGTCTAAAAGGCAAAAACTTCTTCGTCTTCCTCTCTTCGATGGAGCTAGGTAGCTAGCAACTCAACAGGCCTAGGGTTTCTTCATCCCTCACTCCCTTGACTCTCTTTGAGCTGGAGCTTGGTTGTGTCTTTGATGGAGCAAACCAAAAGGCCTACGGTTTCTTTGTTCTTGAATCTCGACGCCTTCAATGAAGGCTGGAGACTGGAGACACTGAGACAGTGAAGAGCAAAGGCTCATCTATGTCGTCTTCGATGGAGGGGAGGGGAGGGGACTCAAGGAAGGCTAAGTGGTTAAGTGGTTAACTGACTAAAAATTACTACATTTCTAATAATAAGTTACTAAGTTTATCTAAATCATTAAATCAAGTTAATCAATTGATACGTATTAAGTAATTACTAATTAAATAAATAGGCAAAAGGTAATTATAATATATATATATATTTATTTATTTATTTATTTATTTACGATTTAATTGGTTTAACTATGTATTTTTTAACATCTAATCGTTAACTGAATCATTATATATTGATTAAGTTAAAATTTTAACCGACCAAATTAAAAACTCAAATGGTTAAGATAATTTCTTATGATTCGGATCAGGTTGAACCACCCACCTGCACACCCTGGTTCACCTGCACACCCCTATATAAGCATTACCTATGTTCTTATATTCCACAAATGATATGAGATTTATCCACAAGTGTACAACCACAAGGCTAAACTCTCATAATCCCATGGGATTCGCCTAGTAGTAAGAAATACTCTTTATCTTGACTACTTGAATTTAAACCTTGGAACCATCATTTAAGAGAATTTATTCTCCTAAAACACTATGTTGATGTAAAGTATGTGTCCTTAAGATTGCTCCAAAAGAGACTTATCCCCATTAATGCTCAAGTTGATTCGATGATGCATATAAAAAAAATTCAAATCTCATTTCCCAATCTTTTCGGAGAAAATAAGGCCTATATACATTGAGTCAAAATTACAGGCCAAAAGAATATATTACACTAGTAGTCTAACAAGTTAACAATAACATTGCACGGAACCTTAAGTCAGAACATTAGGAAAAGAAAACCATCCTTCAGGCTTCTGTGATTGAATGAATGAGAATCCTGAATGCTCGTATGGGCCAAACTTTCGTTGGATAATGTAACAAATAATTGTTAGGACACATGCAGATCTCGTATCCTGGTGAAGAAAAGAAAGTATAAACAGAATTCATAAAATCCGTGAATCCCTCAGAACCCTTAAATTACTTCCTCTATACAATTTCCTGCACTATATCAATTGCGATTATAAGTTTCTCTGTCTCCTCTTAGTCGACCCCAAAATGGGTCAAACATTCTTGCCCCAGCCACCTTTATGCACGGGAAAGAACAGTTATATCCTTTCAGAGAACCACATCTAAATGATACATCACCCATCCATCCCTTGGTTTTTTGAGGCAAGCAGAATCGTGGTCATCATCAACAGTCAACTAATAAGCAACAACAAAGGTCTCGATGCCCATCAGGTTCACTGGATACACCTAATTCTGTCAGATATAATACAGGTAGCTGCAAAAGGAAGCAGTTTTTATAAGATGTATCCCTTCACATAAGCATATTTAACTCTGATAGGTCATCCATTGGAATTTCAAGGCCTACAGAATCATGATCTAGCAAACTATCTTCATCAAAGTTCAACCAAGAACTAAGATCTTGAGGCCCGCCAAGTTCACCAGATACACCTAATTCTTCTATTGAATCTAATTCATTTAGTTGCAAATTACCAAAGTCAGCGGATTCCTTCACCTTCGACGTGTCCTGGTCCCCAGATAATGGAGCAGCCTCTTTGTTACCATTATTGCTTGCATTAGCCACAAATCTATCTTGATGTCCACTATGATTACTTTTTGGCTTGGGTTTTGCTTTTGTTTTGCACTCATTTCCGCTACTGTCCAATGACAGGTGTCCAGCTTTGGAAATGGAATTGTGTCTGTTCTGATCCCTACTTTGGTTCCTCTCTCTCTCACTTCTCTTTCCCTTTACTCCACCATGAACATTGCTGTCAAGATTTGATGCTCTTGAGGAAGAACCACCAACAATACCATTAACCAGCATTTCCCTCTTCTTCTCCTTGATAAAAAGGGACCCATTCATGGATGATACTTGTTCGGATGAGTGAATTGAACCATGAAAAGAATCCTGCATGTTGTCTGCATTATCTCCATGGGTATCATATTTCTCAGAAGCACTGGAAACTGCACCTGTAGAAGAGGCAAACCAAATTTTTCTTATAAAATGTGAACCGACACTGACAAATTGTTAGATGCAAGCAAAGATGCAGTCAATGAAGCTGTACTAGCAGAAGCAAAGATCCAATAAGAGCTATAAGAACCAATACTCCAGTTTTGTAGGCCCGTATCATATCCATGTCAATACAATATGCCTGGTCTCATACTGGGTATGAATCAGTGTAGTTTTGTGCTTAAATCATTATATAATTGTGACTTTTGGGATGATTCATATGCATTTGCAGCATTTTTTTAAAATTTAATTATAACACGATCAATGCTTTATATATATATATATATATATATATATATATATATATACTCTGTTGTACCCATATCCTAGATTTCTAGAAATTTGTCATAACAGCATTTCAGATGGCATTCTAGATGCGATGCAACATAGAATAAGAGTAACTTGATTCAAGAGCACTAACATCATTACAATAGTATGTAAAAGTATAATTTAAAAATACCTGATTTTCTGGCTTCCACTTGATGGGAAGCTTTATTGCATGTATTACTGGCTGTCCTAGAGACAATGCAGTCAGCAGATTTTGCATCATTGTCACACAAAGGGGCAGAGAAGATGATATTTTGTATGGCGGGTTCAGTAAAGCAGCTATTGCCAGTTTCTTCATATTTTTTAGATCTTCCAAGCGTGCGCTTAAGAAAAGCCAGAGCAACTTGTTTTGACACCTTATGAACTGCACCTTTTGAATTTTTGCTTCCACTACATGCCTGCCAAATTTTGATTTGATAGAAAAGTCATGATCATGAAATGCCTCAACTCACCCATTAAATAAAATATTACAAAGCCTTCAAATTGTGAATATCACCAATATTGCAATGGATTTATTGTCCAGTGAAATGATCCAGAGAAACAAAATTAAATTTAGAGTAATTTGTTTATTTACTATTTAGCTAAATTCCCAACAAACAGAAGAGTCAAGAAAAGTTCTTGGTTTATGTTAGATACAGGGGTGTTTTGGACAGAAAATAGGGGTATTTTGAACAAGGGAAGTTGTTAATGGCAGTTATTGAGACAATAACAGTTATTTGGGGAGTTACTTGGGCTGACATGTATAAATTAGAGAGGAAGGAGTGCAGGGGGGTCATTCTGGAATTAACATTTGAGGATTGAAACATTGGGAGTACTAGCCACTCAAATTGCTAGTATTTGGGAGTATTCAGGCCACTTGAAGTGCTAGGTTGTGTTTTAGTATTAGGATATTATATTCTGTGTTGTCTATTCAGATATCTACTGAGTGAATGTGAGATTGTGTGGTTATGTAATTTATGTATTGTACTGGTGTTAGTTGTTTGAGAGCTGTATTTTGTTTCTGTATGTCGTACTGTTGTTCTGTTTCTGTGGTGTATGTACTGTTACAAGACTATTTTCATAATTATCAGTTGTATTTTCCTTCAATTTCTGTACTGGGGCGTTGGTTTCTATAAGTTTATAAACATGTATGTTGAAAATCCTATCAAAGTATTATAGGATAAGTGTTACAGCTTGAAGGGGGAGTGTTATAATATAAAGGATAATCTGGGATAATTATTTCTTATCCTTTATCTGAAGATTAGAAGTTTATCATTATCTAAGAGTCTAGTAGATAATCTTCTACTTTTATGTATTTATCAGCATCTTTAGTAACAGTATAAGAAAGTAGGAGGCTGCCATCAGTGAGAAAGTCTTCCTGTGCATCATATCCAAGCGTGCAAAAAAAAGTGAGGCTTAGGCTAACCAACATATAACTCCAACATAATCTTTAAAACCTGTCAGATGTCCGAGTGGTTACTAGTTTAATCAGAGTCTACAGTATTTTTCCCATTAATCAATAATTAATTGATACATATTGCTGAATTAACTATGGCAAAACAAAGCATACTAATTTTGAAATAAAGACAGTGACAGCGAACACCATCAAAATTCACATCTCTCTATATCTACTAAAGTTCAAAATATGATGCATCTGGTTAACAAACACGTGCATCTGGAGGGGTTTGCTAAGAAAGAATGGGTATATAACAGGTACGAGCCATTTGTAACTCAGAGATCCTATGTTATGCTTAAGCGAAATTTAAAAAACTTGTTTGGTTTTTAAGCATGTAAGCTTTTTTTTTTTTTTTTTGGATGGTTAACAAGCCAACTGGGAGCCAGCCAACAGTAATTACAAAGCAACTAGTATGTTCCTGGCATGAGTGCGTGTATAAGGTAATAATATACAAGAAATGGTCGGCAAAGGTATTAGTTTATTACCAATATCTTTCTGTAAGCCATCTCGATAAGTTGGTCATATGCAACTTGCTCCATCTTCCTGCACAGTAAGTACTTAACCTTGTTATAAATTTATAATGTCTATATCATGCAGACAGGCAAAAGAAATGGAAAGTCATCAATGCTGTCATGAAAGTGAACAAGTGAACTAAGACTAAAACTTTTAACATCAATCAAATAGAAGAGTACTAGAAGCAAACATCCAAAGCACCATAGAACATACCACTTTTCTGTATCTCTCCCTTTTTGAATAGCTCTATCAATTTTGTCCAATTTCTTCTTCTTCCTCCCAACCTAGCAGTCAACCAAAATAAAGGACAATGTTATAAGAAGGATCAAAATTCAAGGCCAATAAAATAAATTTAACACAATTCATCAAGAATTCACGCTCTAGCATATTAAGGAAATTCTTGAGGTGAAAACCTGTTGGTACAGCCCTTTCTTGAGTTCCAAAATATCTTGATTTATAGCTTCATCTTCCTCAGCTAAATCAGGCTGCTACAAGAAAAATAAGTTAAAAGAGTATAATCATGGCCATGAATTGGTAAGGTTTAATGAACTGCGACAATTCAATATATGAAACAATAGCCTACCAATATTTCTGGATATAAGCCAATACTCTGCAACTCAAGCAGAAGCCTGTCATCCAGAGACATCAGCTGATACTGGCCATCCGAAGAAGGTAAGCCAGGACCACGTAATTCAGCAGGTTGAAGTTGATCAAGATCATTTAAACATGTTTCACCGGTATGTGTGATATCAGAATGTGAAAATTCTTCATCTCCCTGCCAAACTCCAGTGCTTTGTAAGGAACTGGATGTGTTTGGATACCTAAATGTGTAAGATGCAGAACTCTTATCACAAGATAGTCTGTCCAACATGCAATTCTTCTGCATTTGAAGATCCACCTTTGACTCAACTTCAGAGTCCATTTTATCCCAATCTTTGGGTTCAAAATCAATTTGATTACAAGAACCACAATGAGAATCATCACTAGCACACTGTCGAGATGTATTCTTTGTTTCATTGTGGTGGTAAGATTCTTCACTTTCATCTTCTTCAATTAAAGCAGAAATAACTCTTTGGAACAATGGGGTGACCTTGTCCAGTCTTTCCAAGTCACTCTTTCCACTTAAAGCATCAGTCTTAGTTGATTCTTCATCACAGCGGCTTCTCTGTCTTTCCCCTGAACCATGAGTAGCTTCGTTGTTTACAACAACACCCTGAGGAATTAATACTCAACTTAAATCAACACTCCTCAAGAAGGTTTTGTGAAGGCCTAAAAATTAACAGATACAGATCTACACTAAAGTTTTAAAATATCAATAAGTGAGGTGAATGATATAGACATATTTATATATACTGCTAAATAGTTACCAAAATATCACAATCAACACCAAACATCTGAGATAAACTCTTGTCAAGTTCCTCTGCAAAATTTAGCTGATTATGTATATAAAAAAAAAGGTCTGTCAGAATCCAATCAACAAATCGATAATCAAATGAAAAATTCACATGGCCCAAAAAATATAATAAAACAAATCCACCACCCAATTGCTAGTTGCTACCTCTTGCTTCAAGTATGATGAATTCTCCAAGCTGACAGAAGAAAAAATAGACTCCATTTTATTCCAAAAAGGACCAGAACATGCAAGATCTACATCAAAGATACCAGCAAACTGGTAAGGTACAAAACTTAATATTGAAAAGCATGCCATTTTAGAAAAATGGGGAAAATTTATAAAGGAGAAAAAATGGTTCAAGATGCATACTGCTAGCATTACGTGCAGAACTGGTAGCTTGAAATAATTCTTCATGGTCATCATCAGATTCCCCTGGACATTCATATTTCATTATACAGTGTATCACTACATAAACTCCCATGGAAATTGGCCCAAAAAGACTACATCAAAAGCATTCATAGAGTATATAATAAGAGAAAGTATGTTAACCTGAACACAACAAAATACCAGAAATACAGAAAAAAAAAATTTCATGAGATGGTGTGAGTTATACACAAAACTACAGAAACAAGAGTATTGAAATTTGAAAAATTATTTGACACACCAGCCTCTAAGTTCCTGCAAAATGCAGAAAGTTATGACATCATAACTTGTGAAAATATACCTTCCAACACTGCCATTTATTAGAGACTTGAAGGACTTAGATTGCAATAGTGAAAAAGAAGTTCCAAAATAAACCGAGCCTAAATTTCACAGAAAACACTACCTCCAAAATTCTTAGAGCCATTGTTAAGCATCTGCCCCATATGAGTCAAAACCTTGCGATCCTTCTGCTTTTTTGAAGGAGGGCGACCATATTTACTGCATTCAACAAAAGTAAGGGCTTGACAACAGTTTGGGCAAATAGAAGGAGACGGGATGAACTAGATCTGAGAATGAATTCAGCATACATTTTACTCTTATCATTAGGTCTCATGTCCTGTAGTGGTTTCATTATTGGTAGATTCTCCGATTTCCCCCTGCCCGAAGGAAGGCCTGGCCTTATTAAGGATAAATTCCTTCCATTTCTTCCTTGTCTCTGAACACAATCTCCAGATTCATCTGTTGGTATCTTGTTCTTCCTCATTGGTAATTTCAAAGCCTCAGCCTTTTCTGATGCCAGAGTAAAGTCACTGCTATTCAATCCTTTCTCTTTTATTTTGTTTTCCCCAGCTCCAGACTCTTCACTTTCAGATAACCCAAATGGAGATGAAATATCATCAGATGGTCTTCTATATTTTTGGGTACTGTTATCCATACTGCTTGCCAGCTGAGATCCATTGTTCCCAACAGAAGAAGATCTAACACTGAAATCAGAAGTTGGACAGCCTTCAGATGAGACCTCAGCTTCAACATCGCGTGAGACAGGAGAAACTACATTTGCTCTTCTTGAGCGTGAGTTTTTATGTGGCCTCTGACCAACCCACTTGGTCATTGGATGTATAGAAGAACCTGTAAATGTGGAAAGAATTTAGTTATTCGCCACACCTACCACTAAGATTTTATGTTAGAATTTGCAAGCCGTTACCAACCTGAAAAAGTTCCAGATGAAGGTTGGGTGTTAGATGAGTCTAGTGCAGTAACCGAACCTGTTCGTGGTGCCCGAGAAACCTTACTTTTAACAACTGTATTAGGACTGCTTGCTGGGCAATCCTCTTGAATGTTTGCCCTATTTATAGAGCAATTAACATTAAATAAGTTCGTAAATAAATATCAACCCATACAAATGTCAAACGTGTAATATGCAAGGGCCATTCTTCAGGGATAGCTCTATTTACTTGTTCAGCAACTAGGCGTAGAACTAGAAATATATTAAGGCCATACAAATCAAGATGTGTTACAACCTGTTGTTTCCTTTTGCTAGAACTCTATGCTCTTTGGCAGCCACGTGGTCCCTGTGAAGAGAGGGACTCTCTTGCTCACTCCCAAGTGTTGTACGCACACCTGAATTAGCAAGCTCCAAAGAACCATCAGACTTGTTGATTCCACTAACTCCAGGAAGAGACTTCAATCTGCAATTTGAAAAAGCATATTAATATGAGATTTTATTTAACTACTGTGGTTTTCTCCAACAGTTAGAATTTTGTAGAACCATTTTACAATAACCTAATCACCTGACTGCCTAAAATTCAAAGAATGTCCCAAGAGGAAGTAAACAACAGAACCTCCAAAGGGATGAAATGAACAAATTGCTAAAGAAAAAAATAAAGCTTTGAAAATCAGAAAAACTTTTATCTAATGCTAGTATGGCTAGTTTAATAGAGAAATACAGTACCCAAAGATATAATTCAAACCTCCAGGTTTTTACGGCTAAAATTAGACATTGCAATAAACAGTAATTTTTCAGAGTTCAGGAAAGTTTTTAAGGAGTAATTTTAACCCAATTTTGAGGAGAAAATTTTTTTTATCAAAAGCATCCATGACTGAAATTTATCACTTATTCAACTATGTCAAGCTGCTCTCATTAAAAGCTACTCATCATGGGGCCCCATTCACATTTACATATTACAAGTCACTGAAAGTTCACTTTCAGCTCTCATCAAATAGTAAATAAAGTGCACAAAATGCATCACAGTTTTATCAAGACCCCTAAAATAGGGTTTCTGATACTTATCAAATAAAGTAAAACACAAAGTGCAATAACAGCAAATTTCACATCTACTTTTTTGGCAGTGAAGAGATTAATGCAAATTAAAAAAGTTCATTTTTCTGAACAACAGTAATACTTTGAAAAGAAGCAAGAGCAGGAGAATACAGAATGAGCCAGATATGCAATGACGATAACCCCACTAGTATCAATATTATGCATTTATGCCACTTAAAATGGGTTTCTGGATCCGGAATAGTGAAATGATATCATTTAAAAATGCAAAGATATAAATCAATCTTGGTAGAATTACTAAAAAGAAATTCTAAGGAACATATGGGCCCTAACACCTAAGGAAAACATTAACCACTAAGAAAAGAAATAACAACAAATATCAATCAAATATGTGTATAATTATTTATATATTCAGAAAATTTTAACCAATAATATTGATAAAGCCTATTAACCACTTATAAACTTAATTAACCACTCTTTATTCCCTCATTCTCCAAATGTCCACATCTTTCAAAATTTCTATTTGAGTAATTTTCCCGATAACTTTCACATATATAATCCATAACAAGATCTAAAATGCCTCCAAGTAACTCTTCAGCTACGATAAACATCGTAAAAAAACAAATCCTGCAGTTTGTACCTGAAACCCTGAGGATCATAAAACCGCAACTTCAAATCAGTACTTGTCTTTGGAAGAGTAACTCGTTTTACATCTCTGTCACCAGTTATAACCCTGTTACCCACAGCTCCAACAGACCTTTTTTTCTTTATTTTATGATCCAACCCTTCACCTCCAGCAAGTAATCTGCGAGTCTTCTCCTCAATTCGAACAGATCCCCCACCAAGTGTCTGAATCAGATTTCCGTCCTTGTCTGTGACCATCTGCTGCCTTAATGTAGCAGCAGACCTATTCTCCACCTAGAAGCATTATAAAATGAACAAAATTATAAAATAAGAATGAAAATGTACATGCATTGATCCCTACCAGAAATTAATGAGACTAAAATTTTTTGTTTTGAGGGCAAAGTGGAAAACAGAGTATAACAATTATATGCTCAATTGTAAAACCTGTCACTGGTGTTATTAATGCTTCACTTGGAGATTGATATAATGAAAGTCTCGATTATCTCATCCTAGAGGATTTCAATCTAGGCTTAAGCAGACTGAAATTTTTTTTTTGTTGTTGGGACAAGTAGCATGAAAATTTAACTTGTGGATCAATGTGCATATAGTGCAATTCACTTACTAAAATTGAAACTATTCTTAGCCACAAAAAGTCCGTAAAAGGGCTTTAACAATTTAAAGAACAAAACTCTGCTTCGGATATAGCATCTTGCATGAAACAGATAAGGCTAAAACCATAGAAGTATACATGATTGATTGCTTTTTCTCAGGGTTAACAACAGCATATTAAATAAACACACCCGCACATCTGCCACTGATGTTCGAATCCGCTTGTTCAACACAGAACTCGAGGTCTTGCCTTCTGATCTTTGAGTTAGAGTATCATTAGGGTTTCTATGAAGCTGGCTACCCATCTTTGTTAGGTTTACTCCACCTCCCCTGTCAATTGATAAATCAGTCCTTTGCCGCTTCTTTGAGCTTAATGCCTCCCTGTACTTATCCAATTTACATATATATTCCCGCCACATTTTCACTCTATCTCTGATCGACACAAATTACATTTATATTAGGACACCAAAATGAAGATACTGTCTCAAAAATTATAGGTAATCAATCTACATATAAAGCATACACTTATTCAGAGTCTACAAACATAAAAAAGATCAAGCATCTGGAAAATATGTTTTCTATAAAAAAAAAAGACCACAAGAAAAAGGGGGAGCAGGGGTAAAGAAAAAAAAAAGAAATCATTTCATCATACCATCTCATTAAAAGATTCCAACGACAATGAAAGTCATTTATCTTCATATAAACTATCATATAATATTGCCTGTATAACGACTGATGTCATCACTCATCCTCATGATTATACCCACCTAAGGAGTATTAGACCACTCATTTCACAGTTGACCTACCCAATCCTTAATTTTATTGTCATTCAGCATTACAGAAAGAAATTTCAGATATAAAGAATATGTTAGAGGAATTAGGGATAGAAAGGAAAACATATACCTTGCCTTTCTGGAGGTATCTTGTACACTTTCTTTGAAGTGCTTTAGTTCCCCCGAGGCTACTGGAGCCATGGCTTTTGAATGTGGAACACCAAAAGAATGGTCTGCTGAAGTACTTCCCGGAGGGACACCTAGAACCCTCCTTAGCTCTCCTGAGCGTGTATATCTTTTATTGCCTAATGTAATCGGATCTAGTGGCAAGCACTGAGGCAAGGGTGGCATGTCTGATGATGTTATCCCACTGCTGCTGCTTAAGTTATTCCCAGAACTCAACATTAAGTTGTTCCCCTTACTAAAGCTTCCAAGACAGGTCAATCTGAACTCCTGCACTCAATTCAATATATCAGAAGAAAGGCAAGTGCTCTATAGTGCATTCTCTAAGAGCATCAGCATATAAACATTTGATGACAACAATAGCAACGGCTAGAGAAGGTAAATAGTGCTAGAAACAAAACTAAATCCAACTGTAAGGTTGATATGTAACAATTTTTTTAAGAAAATACTAAATGAAGTTCAAAAAGCTATAGTACTATACCAATTTCCAGTTATGTGGAGCATGTTATATTTCTCAGTTTTCCAGAATCAACATGAGCTTAATTTTAGACTCTTATGTTGTCTTACTTTTCCCGAATGATCCAGCAGGGTCACAATAAGGACAATTTGACCCATTGCACATTACTAATTACATATTCCATAAAATTTCAAGTGTCAAATTTGACACAATGAATAAAACTAAACGCGGAACATCTATTGCCCAGAAAATACGATCAGAACCAAAAATTAAAAAAAAAAAAAAAGAATTCTTCCATTTTCCCAATAAGTTAAGAAAGGAAATGCAATAAAATTATGCAAAAACAACCCTAACGCAGGCAACTATCAATCCACGGTTTCCCAAAAACTGAATTAAGGATAACCGAGAGAATCAAGTGCTTCGAACAACAAAAGCTATCCAAACTTGACGAGCTAAAGATATTAAACCCTAGGTGAGAAGGTGAAAACCATACTACTAACCAGATCAAATCAGAGAATTAAGCTGAGAAAGGGTCTGATTAGATGGAATTCGAGAACTCAGAGGTAAACAGTACCAAGAAATCAACGAGTTCAAGCGCAGATCATACTCAGAACGTCGCACCGAGAAAAATGCGAAGTGGGAGGGGAAAAAAATAACGCGGGAGGGCGATGAACCGGGTTCTCTATTCTTTCATACATGTATATATTATACGTCGCCTCTACGGTATTAAGTATACTTGTAGTTGTACAGTATCGATGTACGATTACGAGGTAATTTTTAAATAATAATAATAATAAATTACAGTGAGTTCTCTATTTTAAATTTACTCTTGCCACTGTGCAAAGACCAAAAAAAATTTCTTCTAAAAAATTTGTGTAACTTTTTTAAACTATATAAAAATGTTTAATTTCAATAAATTTCAAGCAAATTTAATATAATTTACTCTCTAATCATGAGATGTATAATGTTGAAATCAAATCCCAATTAAACACAAATATATTTTACTATTTAATTAAAAATTTTGAGTTTAAAATATATTTTTCACACTTCATGGGATGAATGAACATCTTTTTATTTTTGGAAATAAAAATGAAAACATGATAAAACGTTAAAGAAAAGAAGAAAGAGTAATAATTGGTTTCAATAGCTATGTAATTCGAAATCTCACAAACTCTGTTAAGATAGATTAAAATTTAATGTGATGTAATAATTGTGATCACTTGAAATAAATATATGAAA
>JASKGM010000005.1:12442951-12463195 GCA_034509205.1 Ceratonia siliqua
CCCTTTGACATGTGAAGAATTTTTCACATGACTTTCGTGCAACAAAAAGAAGTGAATTCTCAATCAGGTTCCTCCCATGTTTCCCCATTCAGATTCTCACAACTGCTACCAGCTACGAGGTTGTCTATGTTGCTTGTAATACGCAAGTATATAATCTAACGCGTTCTTTGACATCTCACCAATTCCCACTAGGAATCCCTATTCTAGTAGTTAAGTTCAAACTTTTGCTTAAAATGTTTTTAATTTGAACCTGGGCATGATGTACTGTGAAAAGAAATGGATGGGCTAGAAAAGCTCCTCTGGGAATAGAGGGGGAAGTAATAAGTATGGGGGAAGCCACCTCTATAATAGGGTTCAGGACCATAGACAAAACTTAATTATATGGGCTTTGAATATCTGGCAAGAGAGGAGGGATCCTGACGGATTCTTTTTCATCTGATGCAACCCAATTTGGACTTTTGTATAGCTGAAGACAAGCAGAATTTTGTTCACTGGCATAATCACATTCATGATTACAAGTGGAAGATAAGGAAAGATGGAGAACGATTACCATATCCTCAATAAATAATGAGAAAAAGGAGAGCTTTTATTCAGAATCGGGGTTGGTTATAGCAGCACCAGAGTCCACTTGGTGCGAGCATGAAATGGACAGCATTTGACACCTTCTACTTTATTAGATACCATTTTGACATAAAACCTTTCCACAGTTTGGTTCCACAACTTCCCCATCATATCATTTTTTCAGACTATTTAGTACTATTACAAAGTTATGGAAAATATGATGGCATCAAAATCGCTTTCCCTTTTTCACCTTAAGACTGAACTTTCTTATCCCTTTCTATTCCTTGTGTCTGATCATTTGCTATTAGAATTTATACAATTTTTACAGGTCGAATTACCTATATTATCGTGCTACTGCTATTATAATTTTAGTATTTATAAGACTACATGGTATTCCACAAATACTGAGATAATAATAACGGAAGAATATCTAATACTGTGGAAAGAGCGATGAAAAGGGACAGTTTTTCTCACCTTCTATAACTTCCTCTTGCAATACTATTCCTTCGTTTCCCATTATCTCTCCCTACTTCTGATCACGACATTGAAATCTCCCAACCGGAAATTAAGCATGTTATAACACAGACAAGAAAACAGACAGACAAGGCCTGCAAAATAATATCAACATGCGTATTAGACGCTACATGAAAATTTACAAAACCTGAAGTGAAAAGATTGACAGTAAATTTAGTGTGTTTCATCTTACGTTGGATTTGGATGCAGATTGTACAACCATCTTTGGGAGATCACCTTGTAATCCAACGTTATAAACTGGGGTTCCATCAGGATAGTAGAGGCCATAGTTTCTCTCTGACACAGGACCAGGCTTTAAATCCTCATTAAAAAGTGCAAAAACATAAATATCAATTGGAACCGATGGATTTGCCGGAGTTCCTTGCTTCTGCTCTATCCTCTTCAGTAAATTTCCATTATATATTTCTGCATTCTCTGGTGTAGCTCCTACCTCATGAGGATCACCCTTAGAAGGCCAACCTGTTTCTGAAAGCCTAACTTCAATATCAGTATGCCCCAGCTGTTTGATTGCTGCATAAACAGCATCGATTTGAGCATATAACATATTATCATAGTGCAAATTCGTATTTGGATCAACCATCCCTGGATTTGGCTGAAATAGTACATAGTTCAACGAAACCTCATTCGGGCTGTTAATGTATGCAAAGAAAGGATAGGCATTGATTAAGAAGGGTGATTTGATTTGAGCATGAAAGCTAAGAAGGGGTTGAATATATTGTATCAGATCTTGCCTAAAAGCCCCAGATGAAGGAGGGTAGGAATTGGCTAAAATGTTGAAAGAATGAGCGGTTGTGATAGTAACTCTTTGATCTAACCCAAGATTAACGAGGGCTCCATGTACTGTTTGCATTGCTGGGAGGAGGTTTACCATTAGCTGGGTATCGTTGCTGCTGAAAACCTCATTTCCTACATTAATGCAAGTGATTTTAGTCTGGGAAAGGTAAGGCTGAACTCGTTGTTGAATCCAAGCCTGAGCTTTAACTGGGTCTGTCGACATATTCTGCAGATATTCATTTCCAAGTCCTATAACGAATTCGACATTCGAATTGGAGAAGGCAGCTAGAACGTTGGGATCAGCATCGTAGAGTTTAATTCTGCTGACGTTGAGAGATTTTATAAGAGCAGCCACACGAGAAGGAGAAGGTAGATTGTTGGCTATTTGCCCGTAGTTAATTCCAAATTCAACGCCACGGATTTGCTCAAAAGAATCTGAAAAGAGAGTAGAAAACAGAGTTAGAGATATGAGAAATACATATGTTTGTAAAATATTTAATATTGTTTATAAAGCTTGAGGGAAAAATTAACTATTAATCAAGAAGACCCAGAAATTCTTTGGCAGAATGGTTTACTACTTTTAGTTTAACTTTTGATGCAAAAGAACTACAGCAAGAAAGTCAATAAGCAACCAACCTCTAATAGAACTAAGCTCAAGAAATTTGTTAAACGACTCAACCCAGCATCAAATCAGATATCTTACCAATACACAGAGAGATATCATAAGGAGAACAGATACTCAACTCCATTCACAAAATAAGAAAGTTTAATTAATGGTAAATTCCTCTGAGCACACATTGTAGTTTTTCATTCTGCGAAGCTAAACTCTCAATACGGCTGGAATGTTCAGTTACCAAGAAAATATAAACAGAATAAATTTTCTGGAGAAAATGAAGGTTATTTTCTATTTCATCCACTTTCCCAGGAATAAAAAAAACCATGCAGAAGTGGGCAAGAAGATAACAAACCCGAAATAGCAAGAAGAAGCAATATCACTCTGAAGAAGGAGAAAGAGCTAGCCATAACTGATCTGATCTTGGTCATAACCGCCAACCAAGACCAGCACCACGCTTAATGGATGAGAAACTAAGACGACGCAAGGTTATCCAGAAAACAGAGCTTCTCAAAGTATATATATTGAAAGAGGAGCAGAGAAGCTCTGTTTTTCTTGTACCTCCTCCCCTGTTTCACATAAACAGGGCTCCGCTATTTTCTTTTCTTATATTATTTTGGAATTTTTTCTCCTTATAATTTTGTGTCCACTGTTTAACTTATACGTATCAAACCCTTTCCCTGTATAAGCCGGTGCTAGTTTACCGACACAGTATGGTTGCCATTAGGCATTTACTGAATTGCCCCTGCCTGTATTCATAATTTCATACTTTCGCTCAAAATATCTGTTATTTTAGATAACTATATAAAAATTAAAAAAATTATTAAATTTTTTTAATTATAATAAAAAATAATTATATTAAATTAAATTATTTTTATTAAAATTAATTTAAATTCTAATTATTATATTAAAAATAATAATTAATAAAATTAAATAATTAATATTTTATTAATAATATAAAATAATAAATAATTTAAAATAAAATAAAATATTTAAAACAGAATGAATATTTATAAGACTTTCCTTTCATTTGCAACAAGATTTAATATTTCCTTAAAAAAATATTGTAAAATTATGAAACCAAAAAATATATATAATTTTAATTGGCATACAAACTAAACCCATAATATATATAATTTTATTCTATTTTAATATTCTATTATTTTTATTTTAATATTTCTATATAATTATAGTGCTCAAATTTATCAACTACATAGTAGGAGCCGGGAGGCGGACAATTGCAATAATTTAAAAATATTTATTAAATTAAAAATTAATATTAATATCAGCACATTACCATTAATTTAATAAGAAAAATTATTCACAAAAAAATATAGGTACGCGAATCTCAGTAGAGAGCCACGTGTTGAGCACCGCCTTTCTGACGGTTGGCTTACAAAGTTATACGTCAGCAGGCACGTGTGTGGTATTTTTCTCGGTTTGTGGTGGGGCTTTGGTTCGGATCTACGCAAACTCCCCACTGGATCCATTCATTACTTAATAAACAAAAAAATATATATTAAAAAGGAACTTGTGGGTCTTAAATTGTGATCTGTATATTTAAATTTATTTTGAGAATGAATTATTTTTTTAAAATAATATATTTTAATAAAAATATATTTATTTGTTTAAATTTATAAAAAATAATAAGTTAATAAAATTAAAAAAACTTCTTATAAAAATAAATTAAAAATTATAATTTATAAAAAATAAAAAGAGAGAGAAACTTATATATTTAAAATTATCCTCTATTCTTTAAAAGTTCTTTTCAATTATTACATTTAAATATGAAATAATTTCTCCTTAAAAAAAATTATTCCTCAAAAAAAAAATTCTATAATTTCAAACAAATAGGATCTATTAATAGAATCAATTGAAACCAAATTATTTTGTTCTAAATATTTTATCTTCTTTGGCGCTTTCCTTTATTTTAATCAAAATTCAAATGTGGTTATCTCTAAATAACCCATTTAGTTGATTTCTTCATTTTTCATATTTAATTTTTTTCTTAATTTTCCTTTCCAATTCCTTTATCAAGCTTGTTTCTCTTATTTTAGTATGAGATATTCATTATAAGAAACTTGTTCTAATATTAATTAATATTTAATTATAGTTTTGAGTTCATTATATTCTTGTGTTTATAAAAATGTCCTTATAAAGATATTATATCTTATAATTATGCTTTTTGATATTTGTTTTGTATATCAAATAATTTTAAAATAATGTCATATCCTAGGATATAAATAAATTTATTTAAAAAAATAAAGTAAAATTGATGCTGACGCATATAATTATTATAAAAAATGTAACAATTATTAAAAACAATTTTTATTTTTGAATAGAAATCATAGGATTTGACAGTTTATAATATGCAAAAATTGGTTTTCATAGCCAGCATTGTCTTCCTATTGTTTATTATTTAAGTGGGAAGTTAGAGAGTCGTTGAAGCATCATATTAATTAGTGGTCTACCGATGGCAGGTTATTCATTTTCTGTGTAAAATAAATATAATAATTTACAAGAAAGGAATATAATCATATATAGCCAATTATGATTGAATTCCTTTAATTATAATGTCTGAATTAAATAATAATAATAATAATTTGATTGAATCTGGCTTTGGCTAAAAGCAAGTACCTTTCCAGTTAGGCGCCGTCATTATCAAACCATATATAGAGAATGTACATATTGACAAAAAGTTGTAATAAAGGTTGAAATTTTGAGTGGTATATACGCGGATAGATCTGTATTTTATTTATTTTTAAGTATTTAACACAAATATATATATATCCCTTATGAAATTAAATAAACACATTTGTTAATAAAAAGGAACTCAAGTTGGAATTTGCCACAAATTAAAATACGAAGAATACAACTTGTGGGAAGTGGATAGGGTTACCGGTATTATTTTACTTTGAATCAAAGTTGAAACTTCAAAGCAATAAATAAATTATCATTAATCACGTTTTATTTGACTCCCTCACAACCAAAAATTGAAACCCATCTACCGTATCAATAGGATCAGATTTTATTTTTTTGTTGAAACAATATTTTAAAAAGATTTGAGGTATGAAAATATATTTTATAAGATATTATTTTTAAAATAATATTTCTAGCATTTGATTTAAATTATCCCATAATAATAAAGTATAAAATTTAATAGTTAAGAAAGTATATTGTTTATCTTACTTATTTTAAGTTTAAATTATGAGGTCAATATTTAAGATTTTTAAAAATATATTAAGTCTATGTAGAGAGTATACTCTTAAGAAAGAATAAATTAAATTTTAATTATTGATCAAATTAATTCAAAAATACCTTAAAAAAAAGAAAGTGTCACGTTTGGACCATATAAATAAAATGGTGATACTAAAAGGAAAAGATGACATCTAAGGTACTCTTTTTAATTTTTTTAAATTTTGTTTTAAAATTTTTAAAATTTTATTTTAAAAAATAATTTTAAAGATTTTAAAATTTTTTTGAAGAAATTCAAAAAAAAAATCAAAAAATTTCAAAAGATAAGTATTAAAAATAATGAAAATACAAAGTAGAAAAACAAAAAAAATAATTTTTTAATTTTTTATATTCTTTTATATTATTTCTTAAAATAAAAATTATAAAAAATTTAAAATTTTAAAAATAAAATTTAAGTTATTGTCCTACTCCAAAGTAGCTTAAAATCCTAAAGGGAAAGGGTTTGAGCCGGCTGCGAAGAGAGTGAAGATTAGGCAATTTATTATTTAAATGGGCTACCAAGTTGCAAATTATGACCTTAACTTTGGCCCCACTAAATTAACATTAAACACGTCAACTCGTAGACCATATTATTAATCTATTCTCCCAGGTCGGCCTTGTGTTCCGCATATACAAGTTATGTTTTTTTTGTTGTCCATTTTGTTTTGATTATAATTTATAATTGATATAATCCATAAAAATATTTGTTTATTAATATAATTTGTAGGATATAAATAAAATTATAAACTTTTAATGAAAAATAAATTAGAGTAACTTGTTCTTATGAACGAATTTGGTATATTATGTAGTGTGACGATAGTATCATTTTCATTGTTTATTTATTCAAATGATTAAGATAATAATTTTATTTTGATATAATGAATCTTGTAATCATATCTTAACATTGTCCATAATGAACAAAATCTTAACACGACACTGCTCAATATATTTAATATGATTGGAACCATGCCCCTATTATTCACTTGTAATTTAAATAAAATGAAAATTTGACAGAAAAAGAAAGAAAATTTTCATTCATTTTCCTTTTTCTCAATTTTCTTAAAGGAGGAGAACTGGTTTACATTTCATCCATTTCTTAATATTATTCTTATTACTCTTCTTTCAAATATACTGTACTTTCTCCATTATTGATATTTTGGATGAAAGATCCAAATGGAAACCTCCAATTAACTTTTTAAAATTAAAAAAGAAAAGAAAAGAAGCAATTAGTGTGCTTTCACCGCCCTCTTGATGTGTCTGCTTCTGGAAAGTTCGATAATTAACCAGAAATCCACTTCAGCTCCCACTTTTCATTTGACAAATAGCAATTATGATTAGGTTAGAAGATCTCCTCAGCTATGTAAAATCTTATACATCGTTTGGTTGGAGAGGAAGAACTGGAAAGGGGTGATGTACGGATTAGACATGATGAGACCTTGCTCAACTCATTTCACCAAACGGATCACTAATCAGATATGATTGACAACCCCTAAGCTTGCCGCTACAGACATTGTCTGGTAAAGCCAAACTTTATTCTGTAAACGAAAAATGTCAGAAATTTCAATTTGGGTCTCACCGGACCTCATCCAAGAAATTATTAAAAAAAAGAAGAATTCAGATATTGGATGCCATGTTTTGCTAATCAAGAAGGAACTAAGCAATTTGGTTTTCAGATTGATGTTGAATCATTGTCTTTATACACTTATTCATGTCGTGTGAACCTCTATGTGATGAAGATGGGACGAATATAATTGTAGTAAAGTGTACATGTGTGTTGACAATCATATTTAATAGGCTAATTTTTTTTATTAATTAGCTTTAATTTATATCAATTTATTATCAGAGCCTAATTTATTTAATAATATAAATGTGCATGTGACTCCGTAAAAGTACATGTGTGAAGCATAGCACTACGTGAAATACACGAATACTTCTCTTATCTCACATCAACCCAGTACACAAAATAAATCAGCACAATGAATTTATTTTTATCTCCCCACAATTTGAATAAAACAAAAAATAAAAGTAAAGCAAATGTTTCCATCTTTCATAAGATTAGGATTTTTACAATACATGTATTTCGAAATTTTATTTTTAACAATTTATTGATTAAATTATAAAAATTGGAAATGCAAAGTTGGATTTCTTAACTGACGGGGGCCAAAATTCCCATCTGCAAGAAGTTATAGTCAATTCGTTGAAATTTGAATAGGAAGATCTATAATCACGGCTGCGTCAATTAGTTTGACTAGTAAAACGTACGCCATAAATGGAGTAGAATGAAAACTTAAAAGGAGGATTTCAAAACAGAACATATTATTATAATGCTTACTTTTTTATTTCCTTTCATTATTTTTTTGTTTAATTTTGTTCTTGCAATGAATATCTCCCTTTCGTTTTTAGTCTTTAAATCTCCCTTTCACTGTATCTAAAAAATATTTAGTTTTGTGAATCTGCTTTTGTATTTTAGTTTTCTAAATATTGGATTTTTGCATGGATTTATCATTAATGTAAACTACTTTATATTCCAAAACTTAATCATTTCTATTAGCATCTATTTTAATACGTTATTTATAAAGAAAAAAAAACCAAGTTTTATTTTGTTTCCCTCAATACCAAAATAATATAGTAAAAACATGGTAGATGCTAATATTATGATGCATAAATGTTGTCATCTAAACAATACCAAATTAATATTAACGAGGGCTGAAAAAATTCCAAAGCACTATACAAATGCTGGTTAGGTAATGAAAGATTCTAGAAGATTTAGAATGTAGGGATTTAATTATCGGATAAAAGAATTAAAAATATCTTTAATACTATCAAAATTCAACACTACTATCATTTATATTTTCTCATATAATTTATATTTTAATTATAAATGAATTGATTGTTAAAATTTTAAAAAAATTACTTCTATGCCAAAATATTTATTACAATAATATTTAATTTTTTAATACTCCAATAGTACCATGAATGTTCTCATTCAAAGGTTCAATGGTTTTCCCATATGTCTAAATTTCTAAAGTACCATCCTTACGACACAGGTCATAAAAAAAGTAACATTATCTCCTAAATCACTGAAAATCCCATAACCATAACATCATTTAAGAAGACCAAGGCAAACACTGGTAAATAGGAAAGCAGAATAAGCCGTTTGGCTTCCAGGTATAACTAAGATCCAAAGTTTCCTACTGCAAAACCTCAACCTTCTGGCCAGCAATACTCAGTAGAGATCGCTTTCCTTGTGAGTATGAATAACACAGTCTGAAGTTGGATAGGAGACACAGGTTAGCAGATAACCTTCCTTCATTTGATTGTCATCAAGGAATGAGCCATCAGACTGATCCACTGAACCAGAAACTATCTGCCCAGCACACGTAGAGCATGCTCCAGCTCGGCAGGAATAAGGTAGCTCAATTCCAGCATTCTCTGCAGCATCTAGGATGTAACTATCATCAGGGGCCTCAAACTCGTTCTCTTGTCCATCTGGACCAATCAACTTAATCTTGTATGCAGCCATGGCAGTTACTCTACATGATGGGGATGATTTCAAGCCAAATGATCTTGAAACACCCTTCACAAATCCAAGTGAGGAAGGGCACTTAACTATGGCACTGGTGAATCGGTTCCGGCATGCAGTTCGGAACTCACATTGGGGGGAAAACTTCACAGTTGACAAGGTTGACATGATTACCCTGAAAAAGAATCCACAACGCAAAGTTCATTTTTTAAGAAACAAGTAGGCGTCTAGTACAACGGGTAACAGGAGAACGGATCATATAAAATGAATAAAAGCCAAGAATAGAAAGTGAAGTTGGATTCAGACAAAGTTCTATAAGACTAGTCTAACATTGCTAGACAAATACACTTACTAAAAGATAATACTCTTCTGATAAAAAATAATAAAGAACAATAATACCCTTGATTAGAATAGTAAGCTGGTCCAAGATCACACACGAATGTTATTTCACCTAATAAAACAAATCTCCAATTAATAACCATCGATATCCACAAATTATCTTTAACTGCGAGTTCGTATCATTATGTTAATAATAAATCTATCTTAAGAATAATTTACAGAAACAAGGTTTGTTTATTCTATCCAACAAATTGTCTCTAGCCTTAAGCCAGGTGGGTAAAGGAGTTTAATCCTAAAGCAAATTGTGAATTGTCTTCACACCATGATGGTACATGAATTTATGCCTTCAAAATTTACAAAGAGCAGAACTGTTTCCATTCCTGTTCTATAAGGCAATTGATTTATGGAGCACAATGAAAAGAGGCAAGCTAGTGGCTCTCCTCTTCACTCGAGGCTCCAATTGTTTTTTATTTTCAAATTTATGATCACATCACAAAATGGCCTTGCTCAGTTGCTCTATTCTCACCAATGCCTAGGTAGTAACGAACCATCTTAGCTTGAAGTTGAACAAAGTGAAAAAATTATACATTTCTAATGCGTATGACAAAAACCTTCCAGGAATAAACTAAGAGAAGATCCTGCAACTCTAGCTGTGGCACTACTTTACAACAAATAAATGAAGAGATAAAGCCAGCATAGAATATAAGTCTGTTTCTTCTTATCTTATGAAAAACTCCTAAGTCCTAAGAAGTTAATGCTTGTAGCTTTCCACTAGAGCTAATAAAGAAGTAAAAGCATAACATGGGTGTGCCAGCCAAATTTACCACAAAACACAACTATCCTAGAATATAAAAATTATATTCAAGTTTTAAAATGATAATGTAATTTAATTCGAATAGATCAAGATATAAAAACTACAAAGATGCCTATGCCCTATATCCTCCATTATGAACCATGTGCATGCCACATTTTCTTATTCATTTCACATTTAAATAACTTAGCAATAACATCATTATATAAGCTCCCACTTTATCATGACTTTCTTCTTATCTTCTTCTCTTTAGTGTGAACACCACAACAAAATGATCAGGAATTTCTAATATGTATGACAAAAATAGCTTATATACCACTGACTGAGTTGGGCTTAGGTGAGCAAGAAACAGAATCTGTGATTTGAGTATCAAAAGGAAGCAAGTCTTCAGTATACGAGTATACTTATCCACACAAATGTGTTTTAGTGGGTTTGTTTATTATATGATTATCAAACTCTGTGTGCATGCTTGAACAAGCCCATGTGTAAGCCAGATGATTCCAACTTGATGATGGAAAGTCTTTCCTCAACTTCCCCAAACATCCTTCATAATGCAGCCTCCATTCCCTAACTGTGTTCACGTTTTCTATACACTAACAACGCCTATGTCCCTCTTTGGCTTATCCATATAAAGAGATTCTTGAGTAATACTTTAGGATGGTCCTTCCTAATAATTTATCACATATTTGCAGTGTGTCAAAGAAAACATCAAGCCTTATGAAGACTTTCGTCAACAGGTCTAACTAATTCAGATAACAATTAGCAAGCCGATCAGCTTTCAACCATACTGAACAATTACTCAGGCCATGTTTATATATAAGTCAACTGGTAAACTTTGGAAATCCAGAGACAACAAGTAACCAAAATCATACACCTCAGCAAATCTTCAATTTATCCAAAAATCATATTTTTAAAACTTCTTTCAGATTAACATATGGGACAACATATCACCCAGCATAACCCATGACAAAAAAATTTAAAAAACATCATGAAAATAGAGGAAATAATAAGAAAACAACTGGAAAGAGGAAATCCAAAGTCGAAAACGATATCTTTCATTAATTTCAATTGATGGGATGCTCTAATTCGTTCTCTGAAATGAATTCTGGATCGTTATATCATTTGGCGTAGTCTGCTACGCAAACGAAACCAGAGGACAAATACCCAACTCTTCAACCTAGCCCCACTTCAAAAGCAAAGTTATCAAGAAGATCTAGTATTCATATCAGTGCAGAGAGATCTACAGAAAGAGTATGGGAGAGAAATTCGAAGCGCTTACTGAGATCAAGAATAGTACAGAGGAGCCGAGAGCGGAGACTACGAAGTGAGGGGAACCGCGACAAGAGTGATCTTTCGCCCAAACCCTTGTTTATTTATAAAAGGAGAGAGGGAGAAAACGATGCCAAACACCCACAAGTGAACCCGTAGTCGTGCCCCTCACCGGCACCGAACCCACCTACCCGTCTTCGTCCTATTGTGCGTTTGTGAGATATTCTTGGAATTTCTTACATTTATTCCTTTTAAATTATTTTCCTTCATTATTTAAGATTCAAAATATATTAGTGATATTTTGCTGATAATTGACTTGATATTATTTTTTTAAAGATATTCTTTGAATTTCTTACATTTATTCCTTTTAAATTCTTTTCTTTCATTGACCCCATTTAATTGATCCTAGATAAGTACATTGAACTCTAACAATGTTGAATCCCCCAATGATTTATTGCATTTCTCTTTGACAAGTCAGAAAGAATTTGCGGGACATCATCCCCATTTGTATATATGCAATCTATCATTATAATTTTATGTAAGCATAATTTTAAAGGTGATCCTTGTTATTCAATGTATGTTCAAAGAAAAACCTTTAGAAAATAAAAAATAAGGGATCAAATTAAAAACATTATTTTTCTAAGGTCAAGAAAGTGATTTAATCTGATTTTATTTTTTATATAAATAATTAATAATTAAAAATTAAAAGTTTAAATTTTAAATATCTTATAAATTAGTCAGATTTGTTATTATTAAGTTACAACTGCTGCCTCGGAGCTATAAAATGACCATGTGAAACAGGAAAAAAAATTTTAATACTTGAGTGCGAGTGTGTATCACACTGTAGGGTGGACAATGTGAGATTCACCTACATTTTGGGTAGGTTTTATAATTTTTATAATTTATAATTTTTTTTATAATTTTAATTTTAAGAAATAAGTTAAAAGAATATAAAAAAATAAAAAAAACAGTAAAA
This sequence comes from Ceratonia siliqua, assembly GCA_034509205.1. NCBI lineage: Eukaryota > Viridiplantae > Streptophyta > Magnoliopsida > Fabales > Fabaceae > Ceratonia > Ceratonia siliqua. Next base: position 12,455,586 of record JASKGM010000005.1, read on the forward strand.
ATTATTAAAAAATTTTACATAACACATTAATAAAAAAATAATTTAAAAAACATAATAAAAAAACTACAAAATATTAACAAAATATTTTTGATTCTTTTTTTATTTTTTAAAATTTTTTAACTTATTTCTTAAAATAAAAATTATAAAAAAAATAAAAAAACTAAAACTTATAATTTTAAAAATTAAAAACAACTTCCCTACTCAAGCACCCACATTTTGTGAGAGAAACATATGCCAAAGATAACATTCATTTGACTTGACTGTTCCCTCACTTGGTAAAATTAAGCTTATTATAGTGTGTATATAATGAGAACAAGAAATCCAAAAATTGATTTGTCTAATTTTAAATAAGGTTTTTTTGCCAATGCCGCCGCCCATCCCCCTTTCCTTTTCCAATCTGCTTCATTGACTTTCTTTCAGCCATCGGAACGAAACTTCCCCATCCAATTTCCTGAGGGGGCCCCTTTGTGTTTACTTGACTCTGCAAAATAGAGTTCATTAAAACTGTGATAACCACATTAATTTTATAATATTTTTCTTGAATACGATCTTTGGTTACTACATTAAATTACGGGAAATAACGGTCTATGTGTTGAAAATAAGACACCGTACTAACAGTGAGATGAATATTTCCACTAAAAACATTTGTAAAACTTCATTACACTAAATAGTAAACAAGTAGTCAATTTTATGAAACTTGCTTGTTGCGCATTAATGACTTTGGTTTACAATGAACATTAACTTCGACGCAACAAATTTTGTCATCAAAATCCAAATAGCTTCTAATTTCCAAATGTTAGGGGCTTGATTTTGACATCCCAATTTATCCAAGATAAAAGTCAATATGAATACTTGATAATATTCTGAATGTTGCTAAGCCTTTAAGATAAAAACGAAAACACAAGAAACTAACGAGCATTTCAACAAACAAAACTTTAACAGAAAAACACTTGTCCAACTATTGGGACACTAGATATAATCAAATATATTGTGCCACAGCAACTTAGAAAAAAGGTCCTCAAAAGACGCGATATGATTTCCCCATGGTGCTCTTCAGGTACAAGCACCTAACCTGAAATCCAAAGCAAACAAACTCATTAGATGAATCCACGCATATTAAATATTAGGCACAAATTACTCAGATATTCCGAGAAACGAAAGACACAAGTCGTAGAGATTGCTAGCTATGTGACACCGACAATCCAGCCCTTGGAAGCCAAATACTTCTTGACCCCCTTCCCCCTTCCAGAGGACAGGTCATGTGTCTAACTAAATGGGGCAGGAACTTAACACAGTGGAATTATAGCCATGATTGGATTGGGATTGGGGTTGAAGGGATAGAAGATATGGTCAGAAACAAGATTGGGATTCTTTTTTAGGGTGGCGGAAGCATAGACCTAATATAAAACCATTCACCAGGCCCCACAGACCATAAGAAGGTAAGGATTCAGTAAAGACACGTATATTGAAGCCTTCTCTTCTACTAAGCTCTCAATTACACTAGCTAGTAGCTACAAATTCAAATATGCAGACAGACCATGAAGATAACCCAAAATAGGACCCAGTAAGACAGGGATTGACTCGTAACACCAGTAGAAACAAGTTATCTAAAAGCTAAAAAGCATGAGTGATAATTTGATAAAGCGAGGGTGAACAACTCACGTTTTGCCAATTCTTTTTCAACAAGGAAACAAGGAAGTTAACACTCATTTGTACATTTTGGAAGATTTGTTTTTCCTCCATACTAACATTCCCCACAGCAACTCCCATGCAAAGCACCTTCTTTAGCTGAAATTTCACCATGGCCTTGGTCTCATTAACCTTAGACTCAAGAGATTCTTGGTGAGTAACAAGTGTGGGGAATTTCCCTACATAATCATGTAACATAACATAATTAGTGAGAATCAATAATAATAATAATAAACCTTAAAATAATTTTAAACAGAGCTATTTATTATATGAAGCAAAAACAAAAGATATGCCATGTACCACAGCATACAACATTATTACAAGCATACTGATGCAAACAAACAATAAATACATGGTAATAAAGTGGGCAGAAATTCATAAAATGACTACAATGAATCATGCGAACCTTTAAAAACAAAGCATAACACAATGAACAAGATGGAGTATATAGCTGTTAAACAGTTCAAAATCCGCAACACTTTTGTAAGTTCATATAAAACACTTGCCTGCCTTGTTGAGACCAGGACCCAAAAGACGGGGTATCTGCTTAATGACTGCTTCAGAAGCTAAAAATGCATGGTATTTTTTGGCAAGTTTCTTAACCAGTTTCTTATTTTTGTTTAGCTTCTTCAGCCCTTCCACATCCATATAGTCCAACCCTATTTTATCAGCCTGCAGATTCAAGTAACTAACATTAACCCAAGAAATAATCAACAAATGGTGAATTATACAGAAAATGACAAGAAAACCTAGCAGAAATATAACATAAAATCACCATTATCCAACAATGGAAGTGCACATGCATGAACAAAGAGGGTAACAAATAGGAAACAAGTGACGAGGGACATCATGCAAGCATGAGAGAGATTGCTGCACCATTTGAGAATAAGAATCAATAACTTACACAATGACAGAATACTTTGCACAATCAAGCAACAATCAAAAGTATGTCATCAATCAAGTTACATATGCAATAAAATACCACCCAGTATCATCCATTTCAAATAATGAGACAACATAAAGTCAAAGAGTCTCTCAAATAACACAAGACCTCATTAATGATTCGAGATTCCAGGTTATAAGAGATTAGTACCTCTTCAACGTGTTGAGCATCTCCTAGCATGCATATTTTCATCTTGGGGCGAGGGATGTGGGGCAACTTCACAGAACCACTAAACCGCTTATCCTTTTGAGGATCATAGTTTTTCAGCCCAATCTGGAGTTCAAGGGTCTCCACAAAGTTACGCTTTTTCTCCTTGGAATCAGTCATGATTCCTGAGATAGCTTCTCTTAGAGCATCACTCTGAAGCTTACTGTACGAACAACCAAAAAAGGTCAGACGCAAGGCATTATTTCATGAAGACAAACACTTAACTTGCTAAGTGCATCAATTCACTTTCATTAATTCGAAGTCTACAATGAGCAATGAGATAGAAATCAAATTTCTATTTTAACCCAGTAGCATCGAGCAAAACAGGGAACACAATTTTTTTTTAACATGGAAGCGTCAACCAATCCTCCAAATTCCAATGATGCAATTTTTAATGAGCTTTTCAAAAAGTGTTCTAAATTGAATATGTACATCAACGATACAACCACGAGAGACTGCAACTAATAACAATTAATCGAAAATACAAACGCCCTCTTAGTATTCAGCGAAAAATAACTCGTGGTATCTTGATAAAACATAACAAAAATCATGAAAGCATTGGAAATCCAGAAGAAGAGCTAGAAAATGACAAGAGACATATAGAAACTGGAATAAATACCTCATTTTTGAAACTTCGCCTTTTCAACAAAGCGGACAGAGATCTCCCTCCTGTAAACAAAAATTGATCTAATTCAATGAAAAAGACCACGTAGCAAGATACATGTTCCGGTTGAATTGCAAGTAAATCACAGAAAGTCCCCAGAAATGAGAAAAAAAGAAGAAATTTGTACGACTCCCATTTTTGGAATCAGCAGAGCATAACTAAAGAAAGAAAAATACAATGGCAAAATCTTCTGTGTTCGGGTGTTCGACCGTGTGTGGCAGAGAGTGGGTAGAGAAAGTACCAGTAAAAGATGCAAGCGAAACCCTAGCTAGGGTTTCTTGCGGCCAATGGAGCTTTATATAACATGGGAAGGATTGCCCAATGGGTTAGGGCCGAGATTGGCCTGACAGACCTGATCCACAATCCGAGGGATGACTAGGCCCAAATGTGTGTTTTTTTCAAGACTGAAGCCCAATCTTCTTTCTTTTTTTAGAAATTGCTCAAGCGTAGGAGAATATACATGTACATATAGACAGTAGAAAATATATGTCAGCAAATGAGGTGGATAAAAACGATCGTTTGGCTGGCTCTTCCCTCTTTTTAATCCAAAACAATATCGTTTTGGTCAACTTCGTTTGTTGACATGTATTTCTCTAATTTATGTATGCATATGTGTTCTATTTAAGTGTCACTTCAGTAATTTTTGTCTAAATAGTTAATTATGTTAGGGTCGAAGACAATAATTATACATTTTTAAAATATAAGAGATAAGATTGAAACCTTTAAAATATAAGGGACAAAATTAAAACATTTTTTAAATATAAAAGATAAAAAAGATACTTTAACCAAAATATTTTAATGTCAATCCATGAGGGGAGGATGCAAGTAATTTTATATTTATCTCCAAATTTTGATTTAGATATATACTTATGTTTGATCCAATTATATGGAGGTGGTAGCTTCCTTTGAGTTTATATATGATCACCTGAATTTAAAATCTTCTGTGAATTATTTTAATATCTTACCATTAAATCACACTTGTATATTTATATTTTAATTTATTTGTTCTGCATTAAAAGTTATAATTATAATTTAGCGTTATATATATATATATATATATTTCAATTTTCAAGCATATTCAGTTACCATCCATATATGCCTAAATTATTAGTCTTTTCTTCCTCTCTCTCTCTCTCTCTCCTACTACATTGCCCCCCATATAATTAACTATATTAAGGAAATAGAGGAGAGAAATAACTTCATTTCCAGTTCTTATAAAGTCAGAATCAGAAATAACTTCATTTCCCGTTCTTATAAAGTCAGAATCATAAATACTTCTTTTCCAGTACTTCATTTCATCTACATATATATAATAGAAGAAAGACTAGCTAGTTTGAAAGGATTTATATCAGCAACTACTCTGTATCCTTAATCTCTGAGACCTTGCTTTTCGTACATCTGCAATAAGCGCATCACGAGCAGTGACAATCAACCTATGAGGAGGCAACAAGGCATCAAAAGTAGTATAGTCAGTCCAGTCCTTCATCAGCTGCTCCTGACCCCATTTCTCTGGTATCAAAACCTGCTTCGCCACCTCTTCTCTCTGCCTCTTCAGCCTTTCTCTTCCTTCACCTTCTTCAACGACCTTACCATCATTATTCTGATTCTGCAGAACTTCCTCATCAGAAGCCACCTTCACAGTGACTGGAAAGCTGCTGCAGCTAGAAAATGGTAGAGGATGAACCTGGGAAGAAGGTGGTTTTCTTGAAATCCTATTATTATTGTGGGTGGATTTTGATTTTGGTTCTTCTTCCATTGACGAAAGTGCGTGGAAGTTAAAAAGAATGGTATATGCAGAGAGGAGAGGAGGCTAAGTGTAGATAAATATGAAAGGAAGCAAAGAGAATGAGTGGGGGGTTAAGAGCACACGTCATGAACATAGTTTTGTATGGCAAATGACGTATATACGTTTTCAAGGAATGGTTTGTGTGGTTTAATTGTAATGTAAAAGAGATTTTAGAGTGGTTGGTCAACCTTAGGGTCTTGTGAGGTTGGCGTGTTTTGTCAAAGCGGATAGGATGGATATCTTGACCGTTTAAATTCTTAAACGGTTAAGATCAAGTAATATCATTCATAGTTTTTTTTTAAAAACAAATTCTCTATTTTCTTTCAACAGATCTCATTGTCTTCTTTGTCCTCCTCCAACTTATGATTGGCACTATTTAGAGAATCCAAGAATTTAGTCGTAGAAATGGTGAATGAGAACAGGCTTGGGAGGAAAACCTAGTACGCTTATCTTGCCATCGCAAAACCATGGCTGAAGGTTTTTGCTTTCACAAAGGTGGATTTATTCACAGTAGAGATGAAGAAGTACTAGTATCGAGAGAGAATATATGGAGGGGAGTCATTTTTCTTGCCCGAAAAGAAGAATGATGGAGAGGAAGAAGATTAAGGGATTTTTTTTCATTAAACAATGTGATTGAATCATGACAGTTCAAGTATTTGGATGACCACAATTTAAAGAAAATGATAGGTCATTTCCTGTAAAAGTCTTCTTTATTTTTAAGGTTATAGTTGTGTTACGAACGCGACATTAGTGATCATGTTAGCATCATGATCATTTATTTAATTTTAAATAATAATTATACGTATTTATTTTGTTTACATGTAAACAAAATTTTATTATATTTACATATAAATAAAATAAAATCACCTATTATAACTGTTCGAAAATAAATAAATAGTTATAATTTTGCTAACATGACCGGATTTATTTCTCTATTTTCACCTTTGCCCATTTGCTAGTTTAATTAGAGAGCCCTCGAGGTGAAAAAATTATAGAATAAATTAAAATGTGTTTTATCAAATTAATATTTTTATACTTTAATACAAAAGTAAGCATTATTTCAAAAGTTTAAAATATATACTACTAAATTTTAAGAATTTTTTTTATAATTTATCCATAACAATATATATATATATATATATAATTTTATACTATGATTTTAGTAGATCATTGACTTGAAAGCAAGATAGTATTAGAACGAAATTCTTAGTCATATGAGGAAATGTAATTTGAAACTTGAAAATATTACCGACTTCTTTAAAAGATGATTTTTTTTTTATAATTTAAAGTGAAAGGTATATTAATTTGTTAAGATGAATATGAAATGAATAGGGATATATAATAGTGATAATTCATCATAGATATAAATTATATAAATATATTTTTTGGTAATTTTAAAGACTATATATTTTATAACCTTGTTTTATAAAATTTATTTTTCTTTCAAGTGTCTCATATAATTATAAAATAGTGATTTAAAATAACAACAAAAGAGAATACTAAATTTCATAAGTTATTATTTTAAAATATAATATCTTTATAAAAATATATTTTTGGTGTAAGTGTAACTATAAAATTGATATGTGTAATTATAAAATATATGATTCAATATTTGCAATGGGTGCAAGGATTGGGTTTAATTTCACTTTTCAAAGAGGGTTTGAGTTAGACCTTTTTAATATGTTTGGTCATAAAGTTATTATAAAAAAAAATATAGAAAAAAAAAGCTAAACCTCCATATAAGTCAAATGGATTAAGGTTAATTAATTAAGAGGGTCATAAATTTTATATTACAAAAGAAAAAAAGTATATCTCAACATATAGTGTTCAGACTCTTTTTGTTCCCAACTAAAAAAAAATTTGGTTGGATTGACACTCAAATCGGCTGGGTCCAAAAAAACCCCAGTTTTTTTGAGTAAGCATTTTAGTATCTCAGCCCTTATATTTTTTGTATTGGATTGGCTGGATCAATTTTACTACATCTAATAATCAGTTTAGAATTTAAGATATAAGATTTAATCTCCTAACTTATAAACTTATTTTCATTATGTATCAAATAAATAATTATGTAAGATATATAAGTAAAAAGAACACAAGTAAAAAGGACGTAATAGAATAAACTTATAAATTTAGAAATTAAAATAAAAATTTAATTAAGGGCCAAGATAAAACATTTTTAAGGGAAGTCTATTTTTGGCAAATCTTAATTTTAGTTATCCTAAGACTGGTGAGTTCAGCTACGCTTGATAGGAGTTAGAAAGGGGATACAATGATTCAAAGTTTAACAAATCTTATTAAGAGTGATTGAGAATAAATTGTAA
>JASKGM010000005.1:12463295-12476731 GCA_034509205.1 Ceratonia siliqua
CTGCTAAACCCAAAATTCAATAAACAAAACGGCAATTATTTATAGTTTTTTCTTTTCAACAGCACTTACGAGGATTTGCTTGACGAACTCATAAATTTGATAGCTGCTGTGGAGTACCGAGCATCCTTCATGGGTAGTTTGATGGTTCAATCTTTGGCGATTTCTATAGTTCGGTGGCTCCAGTAGAACGTGCCAGTGCCATCTTTCGAAACCTGAAAGTAATGCTGCTGGTTCATTACGAGCCTTAAGCAACCTTAGCTTGAGTTATAGCTGCAGCCCAAATTGATCACGCCATCCCCTTTTCCCCCCTCAATCGATCTGTTTACAATGGTGCTAGACATGGAACTTTATAGGACGTCCTGATTATTATTAATGTTATTTCATTTTCAAGTTGGGGCACATAAGTAATGCATGTTACATATATGTCAAGTATCCTACTTGAGAATAAGCAATGTCGGATGTCCCCGAAGGGACTTGAGAGTAAGCTCTAATGCCTATATCAAAACTGCATATTTCTGGAGGTATCTCCATTATAATGATTGATTTCAAATTGTTCAATATTTGTCTTTGTTGTTGCAATTTATTTCACTTTGCTAAAAATAACTCGTATCTGGCGGGGTGAAAGAAAGAGAAGCTCATACTGTAATAAAACATGGTTCCTGCCATTTTCCGCTTATGCAGACTCAAACCCTTGTTTTCTTCCTTGGCCTTGTCTGTTCTCTACTCTGTGTCAAGTATAAGGCTTCTCAGCTCCAACTGAATCCATTCAAGTCCAGTTGTTTACAACTCATTGCAGCATCGTTATCTTCACGGGTGTTTAGGTCCAGTCTTGCTGCTGCAAAGTAAGGTAGTCTATAATCTTGAGAAACTTTTTCGTCCACTGATTTCATTGATTCTGGCTTACTGGTGTTTCGGTGTTGGAATTCACCATCTGACTCTCTCCCCGTGATTATTCTCTCAGGATACATGCTGCTGCCATTCTCTGTTCCTCGCTCAAGTCCAATGCTCATAGTTAAGTTGCTGGGACTCCTTTCTACAGCATAACTTCTTCTTTCTGCATTCTTGCCCAAAGGGTTAAGGAAGGTGTTCTTTTTCACTTCATCACACCACTTGAGTTCAGAGTTCCGTAGCATGGGTGGTTCGATGGCTTCCTTTCGTTCCATGAATGTATGCCCATTGAAGGGTCGTAAGCCCATCCCCCCATTTTGTATCTCTTGCTCCTTTTGAGATCCCTCGCAGGATGTTAGGCAACTGTCCATTGAGCAGTCCGTTGGCTGGTTATTTTGTGTTTGCAGGGGGCAGAATCCTTGTAATTCCTTCAGCTCTGAAAATGCAGAATTCAGGCACTGAGAGGATACTTTGGATACGAGCTCTGAGAGTTGAACTTTAGCCGCTTCAAGTCCTACTATCCCCAAATTCTGTCTACCAAGTGTCTCCTGAGCTTTCTCCAGCACAGCCTGCAGATATTTTCCTTGGGCCTCTATCCGGAGCTGCAAGTGTCTCTGTACCTGGATGGGTACAGAATGGTTTGTCAGAGTTTTCCAAGTTTTAGAAAACTTTAAAGCTGATATAAAGAAAGGAACTTGAAGTCACCAAAAGATATATTTTGATGTTCGCATCAGTGGTTTTATCGATGAAAAATGCATGTTAAGTTGGTGACACACACCTCAAGTTGCTCATTTAACCTTCTCTGCACCTCAATCTGCATCTGCAGCGCCTCGCTTATATGTAAATCTCTGGCACAAGGGCACTGGACGTTAGTATTAGATCTTAACTGATGGAATATTTGAACCGAACAAGAAGCGTGTGAAAATGGTAACTTTTTCTTACTTGTTAGCCTGTTGCCCAAGGCTTAAATTGTTCATGTGAGTTCCATTTGTTTCGGAAAGTCTTTCTCCCGTTGCTGCACCTGCATTTATTGTTGGTAAGATATATTTGTTCCTCATAAATGAACCTTTGTTGTTCATAGATTGCTGATAAAAAAATTAAAAAAATGAAAGAATTTATGCTCTTACTGATTTTGTGTGTCACATTGGTACTTTGTCCATGCAGGTTCTTGCTCAATCTGTACTTCTGGTGACAAAAAGGAAAGGATCAGCAGTTGCTATGCGAACTTTATGGCATACAAGTTAAGGTAAAAGAAATAATACTGAGTTTGTGCAGATTATATAGGAAAATTTGGTTTTTTACGTGACACTTCAGCAGCTATATGACAATTTAGCAGAACTATACAAGATATTCAATATTAAGGGCTAGAAACCAGGAGACAAGTAATTTCGTGATTATGGATGAAGTCATTGTGGGTACATGACTAATATGGCGAAGCAGGAATACGATCATGTTGCCTGCATAATTTCTGTACATAATTTATTCCTTTAATATGAGATCTATGATATAGCTGTAATGACTTCTGAACTTTTTATGAACTAGTACGTTAGTATTTGTTTACATAACAGATTGTAGGAAAACGTTTGTACCAATTCCAAAATTTCCTTTAGGAATAGAGGAAAGAAAAAAAAAAAAACTGGATGTGCAACCTGCTTAATGCGTAGGATCCTTCTGATCATTCTTATGATTCAAAAGTCTCACGGTCAACCTTTTACAATAACACTGAATCAAAAACATTTCAGGCATTCTATTAGAAGAGATTTTTATTAGCATAAACTAGATTTGATTAGTTGTGAGTACAACTCTCTAAGCTTGAAAGAAAGTATAAGACTAAAATACCAATGGTTTGCTATGACTGGTCAAATAATGTATGTATTCAAGATGGCAGACTTAAATTGAAAATCTTGTAGTTATAGAGTTATAATACAAGCCACTTATGATTTTTACCTGAAGATGGCTCTTTAGATGATATAACGTAAGCCCTGGAATCCCCATGAGTTTCATTACTGTTTTTGGTGTGGCCTCTGCAATAGAAAGATTGCGCTTTGCGTTAGTGAATTCGAAATTCTACAGTATTTGATGATGCGCAAGTGGTTGTGTATACTCACTGTCAGCTCCGCCTAACTGATTGACTGCTTCTATGAACCTCGCATGAAGATCTGGTGTCCATTTCAATCTAGGCTTAGCATCAGTCGAGAGAACAAGTCCAGAATCACCAGACCCATTTCCAGTCTGTAGGAACATATGCCTCTCAGACGGGATCGGCATTCTGGAAGAAGAATGGATGTTCTTTCCTTGATGCTGGTGATGATGGTACATCCCACCTACAAAACCCAGGTATTAGTACCCTGACATTTAAACATGAACAACTTAATCCCTGGTGCTGAAGACCAGTTGTCTTTTTACCTGATGTGTTCTATTCTCTGGATCCCTTTGCTACCTCTGAAAGGTGGAACTTGATAATTCTCTATTTTCAAGTATTATTACTCGCCCTGATACTAAAAATATAAACTTCTTACAACTTGTCGTGCTCGTCTTGTATCTTCTCTTCACATATATCCTCAGCAGAAAGCATGCTGAAACAGGTATTTATATCTGAAAGCTCGAAGGGAGCCAGTAACGCATAGAATCTTGGATAGAACCAATTGAAAACCAAACTTAATCCTTTGTGTGTGGTGACCTGAGAATTAGATATTGTTCCTTTCTACTTTTGCTTACCTGTGGGCCTTGTTTTCTAGTTCCATTTTCCATTCTCAGACTGCCCATTTGAGTTCCTCTGAACTTTCCTAAACACCTCAGACCCTGCATTAGGTTCCAGAATTGATCCTTCAAATTTTAACCCAATGACATTCTTATTCTTTTGCCTCGTAAAGTAGGAATCATATTCCCAAATTTGAAGGAGGATTTTTTTTTCTCTGACTTGGGTGGGGATTCTGATATCCCTCTCTACTTGGAACCGCCAAAGCCCATCCTTTATTTTGTTCTAATGAAAGATTCTTAGAAGTTAGAAGCCTCAAGCTTTTGTTCCTCAGCTTCATCGTAGGGTCATTTTATCAGTCCTCAGCGTACTTAGTTCTTTAGTGGTATGATGGACGGGTTTAGTTTAACTGAACGTTATCTAAGGTAAAGGAAGCAGACAGAGGCATGAAAAAGCGTCTTAATTGGTTGTATATGGAGAACTTAGAGGAAAGAATCCATTGACTAGAGCATCTTGAAACTCTGCAGCAACCCATGCAAGAAAAGATAAAAAAATTGTGGGAAGATGCTTCCCATGGGACTGTTTGGAGGTAAGGAATAGAATAAGAATACATTCTATTTTGTCTCCTTCAATAAGTTTGGTACTTATTCAGCTCCCCACCGTATAAAATAGGACGAAGATGGGCCCTGAAGTGTTCATTCTTTGATTGGCACAAAAACACAGGCCCCACCCTCCGGAATCCTAAGCAGGCGGGACCTGATAAAAAGGAAAAGCGAGAATTGTACTTGCTTCTATACTTGCATTTGGTTAAATACAGTACCACAGCAGAGGATCACTTGCCTCGCCCTTGACTTGTGCCCTGGTTAATGAAGCATATTCTGATGTATGAATCTACATTTTTCCTTCTGTGACCAGCTTTTAATTTTCTGTATTGTTCTTATCCATGTAGATCTTTCACTAAATGCATGCTCTTAAGAATAGAATCATGCATTTACACCTAAATGATATAAAATTAAGTTGTCCAAACATTACATGGTCGATTGTTGGACAACTAGTTTATGGTAGATCTGTGCATATAGGAACAGTAACTGCATGGCATATACCACTATAAATTTTTTTTTAAAAATATATTAGAATCTGATTCAGTTTTAAGACAAATGCATTCCACAAGCAATTGTGTCAACTGCATGCAAATCTGCATTATTTGAATTGGAGAGATGAAGTTGTACAATAATAGTAAGTGGTGTAGTACTAGCTGATTAAAATTCCAGGAATATCATTTGAATGATCAACAGCTAATGCAGAATAAATTTGAGTACATAGAAGTTATAAAAGACCAAACCGCTTGTCATTAGACACAAATAGAAGGTTATTTATAAACTGTATCTGATATGCTGTAAGACGAACATTTTATAGATAACTTAATAACCATAAAAAGAAATAGACCAAAGATTCCTTGAACAGTATCTTCACATCACTTCTCCTTGTTCTTGTTCTTGATTCTGATTTTTAGAATATTTAATGCGGCCACGGGGAATCTATGAGAGCCTTTGGGTAAAGTTAAAGCTGAATTTCTATGTAGTTTTCTGGCATGTGGATTGGAATAATTTGGGCAAGAGAATTGATTTGGTACTTTCCAATCTTGATATCGAATTTACTCCCTTAGATGGACTTAATATAGCCACTTGGCAAATTCTCTATATCATGATATGAGAAACTTATCATGACAGCTAAAAGAATTTATTTTATGACATTTGGTTGTATAAGGAAATCACCCTTTCTAGTCATCTGATGTCTAGTAATAGTTTGGTAGTGCAAAATATGTCATATATTTGGCATAATGGCGTCACGCTGTGGGTTTGCAACTGTGAGCCCGAGAATGGCCATAATAGAAGTAATATGAAGACTGTGTGAAGCATACTATTAATAGTACTCAGAAAACATATTATGAAGATGCTATCTTGGAAACTATATAAAGTCCGAGATTCTAAAAGTCACTAACAAACACTTCTCTGCTCACCCAGCTTGTAAGTTCAAGAGGCCTTAATTTTTTAGCTATACTCTGTATTATACCTTTCTCAAATGGAGCTCTTTAAGACTTCGCTCCTGGGTGACAATTGAAAATGGAAGAAAGAAAAACAGAGGATGGAAATGGAAGAGAATAAAGATAATTAACTTTACGTGTTCACTCTTACCTATTGCATCAACCAATTGGTGAAGCCCTAGCTTTGTATTTTGCTTGTTTAATTTTATATCATTGTTGACGGCCCAATTAGAGGTTATGTTTGGCAGTGTCAATGATGACTGAGTGTTTTAAATGCAGTCTTAATTAACCATACATAGAAAAATTTGTTGCTAAATCTTTCATGCAGTTTTTTCAGCTCAAAGTATGCTTTGGCACAGTTTGGGGAAGTAGATAATATGAGTGTAGGAAAGCTGTCGTAAGTATATAGAATAAATTTGTTATTCTGCAGCTTTCGTATCACGTTTCTAAGGGACCATCTTTCCCATATTGGTAGTCATCTTTAGTTGATGCTGCAAAACTGCCCTTACTACTTTCAAGTCTTCTGCTCCTTTTATGAGTATGTTCTTGTACAGAACAGTGGATTACTTAGCTTTCGCAAGGCGTATCCATCTGCCTTTACCTTCTTCCAATATGGTGGATGTCCCACCTATGACAGCGGACATGTTTTTTATTCTTTGTTGTACTTATATTTCCTGTTTTTTACAGACGTTATATTAACATAGATAGATTCACTTTTGAGTGCAAGAAGAAACTTTAAATGAGAAGCACAGGACATATATGAGAATCAACTTATAGACTAGTGGTCAATCATGAGCAAAACCATTTGTTGGGACGGTTACTGCTGGTTGTGATTTCGTTATGCACTGATGGCACTTGCTGAATTGCAAAGCGAGAAATGACCACGGAATGCTATTCCTCACGGGGAAAAGAAAAAGAAAAAAGAGAGTAGGGAAATTGAAAGTTTCAAAGATTCTTGGGAATGAGAATATGAGAATTTTAACCAAGACTAAAGCCCATAGGTCATATTCTCAAGTAAAGAATATGGTTATTCTTTTTCTCCGAAAGCCACAAAAAATGGATTCTCAATTCCCCACCCATCTTTTTACTTGATGTAATCAGATGCCTTTCAGCATTAATTATGACTGTCATCTCCTTAATAGTATTGTTGATATCTTTTCTGGGAATTGCTATGTTTAGAGATTGTTTATATTTTGATAAGATTTGGGGTTACCTTCTACTTTTTACCCATCATGCTTCTGGGAAGTGACCTGGTTGACATTTGCACTTGTCTCCAAGCTGATTGGTGTTTAGTTGTCGCTTCACTTGGATAATCCAGTACCTTTTCCAATTGTTCTTCCCACTTTTACGTTTCTGATGCTGGGGATCAGGGTCCAACTGTCCAAGTCTTCGCCTGTGTATGATCAACTTTTATAACGAACTATATTTTGTTTGATCGTCTATTTCCCTATTTTATTTTTTGACAACTTGCTATATTTGATTATAATAATTGTGCGGATTAGACCATGTTAGATTTGATAGGATGAATTAATAGGCACTGGTTGAAATTTCATGATATGCAGATATCAAGTATGGAGAAGAATATGATTCCATAAAAGCATGAGTCAAGAGTCCCCGCTACTGGCGGTCCCAGGTTAAGCGGAGCTGCTACTTTCCCCTCACTGTTCAGAAGATGATTAATACAGGTACAAAATGAAAGCAAGTTGCCCAAAAACAAGAAAAAAAAAACACTCAAACAATTATATTTAGATTTGTTAGGAGTTGAAGGATGAATGTCTAAATGAAAGGTTGAAAGAAGAGAGACAGAGAAGAAATGAAAGAACTTCAAAAATCTCCCATAGCAGTATGAAGATGCCATATATAGTTTCTTGGTCATTTTCCACATGACATGGTCACTGTTCAATATATTTGCTGGCTGAATTTCATACATATATATTTGCTTTGATCAAATATTTGAGCACTTGCTTGTGCTTAAAAGGAAAACAATTAAATACAACAAAAAAAGAACCAAAATCCAAAGACAAAGTGATGTTACCATGTCTGTCACTTTATTCCCGGTGCTTTTCTCCGCTTTCTCCTTTTTTTCGTTGTAATTAAAGTTGTCGCACCTATGTCAATGCACCGGATGTAACCTTCAGTTTTGTACTTGTGTCAATATTATCAATCAGTTGTAGAATGTGCTTATGATATAATAGAATATTTATTTTATTTATTTATATTAATATATATGTGTTTGAAGAAGATTAATCTTAAAAAAAAACAAAATTGTTTAATTTATTTAAGTTTTTTTTTTTAAATTCACACCAATTTAATATTCCATTTCAATCTACCTTTATTTATCAGATTTTTTACTAAAAGAAATTCCCATCCCAATTATTTGAGCTAGTCTCAAATGGGATAATCCAATGCTAGTTGGATCATAATGTTGTCAGTGGTTAGAGAAAAAGTAGGATAACACTGTATTTGAAAACTGAGAAATTTTTTAATGTTTTAATCATTTTACCCAACTATGAAATTGATACTGATGAGAAACTTAAAATCTTAGTAATTAGAATGGACTTTGTTATGTCACTTCGAGAGTAACATATTCTTAGAGGAACTTTTTATTATTATTTTAAGAAACAATTTAAAAAAAAAGGTAAAAAAAACTGAAGGTTACAAAATAGCAAACACCAATTAGAATACTTGAAGACTTGCAATGTACATGAAACTGTGTACTGTAACTACACTTGATACCTTAATCAAAAGGGATAACTTTTTATTCAAAATAATCAATAAAATATTTAATTAATAATATTATTAATTATTAAATAAATTTAAGTATTCTAATTTTATAAATAATATCATAATTAATAAAAAGAAAAAGGGAAAACTCATTTTAGAGGCTTAAATAATCGATGAGTGACCTAACAGAGTATAATAGCTCTGAATCTTGATTATGAGAGAAAGTTCAATAGTCCATAATATTAAGAAGATAATTAATAGTTTTAAGGGTTCTCCTTTGCTTGCGCACAGGCACGGGAGGCTCGAACGGCAATAGCTGTGGTTCCACGAGTTGTAGTAGAAAAAATATTCGATGCCATCACTGTGCAGGACCCCTTTCAAAGGAGATGGTAATTCGTAACTTTATCTCCTTCTTGGGATTCTTTCCGGTTTTCTATCAAAGTTATGTATCTGCTCTGTTCACAAGCTTCTCATTCGAATTATCTGCAGGGAACCAGTGATTGGACTGTCTCGCCCCTCATCACGGATAGCTTTTCTTTGGTGATTTCTTAGTACTTGGTGGCTTGCTTAATTATTGTCGAAGTTTGTTCGATTGGGATATTTAATTAACAAAAAAATTTTGACCATAAGATCCTATCTATCGAGTGATGAACAATTAACTTATCTGAGTTTTATGGGTGTTTGAGTTTCTGGTCATCTTTCGTGGGATTCAAATTTTATGCAGATTGGTTCTGCCGTTGGTGGCACTGCAAGTGCATTTTATGGATTTAACCACGGTATGTAATATTATTATATACGTAAACATGCGTGCATATAGTCGAGTTGCCAGTATTTGAATTATTGCAATGGCTAATTCCTAATTCCGAATTGCTACCTGTTATTTGGAAATTGGAGCAACTGGCATGTACATTGCACAAAATACCTAATTATTAATTTGTCTCAGGCATTCGAGTGCTCTCCTCCCACCCTGATGCAGCCTACTTCGAGGGTAGGCACCTCCTAAAAGACAAGAGGAAAACCTTGCTTAATTTTGCTTAACATTTTCATTGCTTCTTCTCCTATAGATAAGGAGATCATTACAAGATAATACTAGAAGATTAAACCTAATAACCATTAATCTAACACTGAGATGATAAGCCTGATAACATAATCATAACTAATATCTACTGTTATGGTGTTGGGGCCCATGCATCAGTTCCTGTTGTGGGCTCAGCAGAGGTGCGGATGGGCTGAGCTGGAAGAGTGCAAGGAGAATTGGGTTGGGTCGTATCACACCCCCTCTCCCATAGAAAGGAAAAGAGTGTATTGATAGCCATTTTTGTTGATGATCCTTGTCTTTTTCTAATATTTGTAGATGGGATTTAATAACAGGATGAATGAGAATATATCAGTTTAATTAATTGGTAAATTGTAATTGCAGTTTCAAAGTGAAAGAATGGGACTTTAAGCTTCAAATTAACAACCAGGACCATTACTTTCGGTCAAGAAGACCCATAAGCATATAGGTTTGCTTATTTTCTTAGATCATTGAACCATATAGTTTAATTCATCTTTGTCACAGACAACCTCAAGTCCATGGAGCTTACATGTTGTTTACGTATGTGGAATTTGAATATGTTTATTCAAAGAGATTTTTTTTCCTTTCCCTAATGCAGTTATGCCAGTTGTTCAGAGATACGTAAAAGGACCCATGTGGTTGCATTTTCTCATTGGTGTAAGTTTCTTGGTGCCTCCCTCCCCCCCATTTATTTTTCAATATTTTGCATTCATATTTTCTAGTATGAAATAAGAGCATGGCAGTAAAAAAATTGAAATCTTTACCAAATTTTTGGTCATGCAGGTATACTTGACTAAGAGTCTGGAGTTCTTTCTTCTGTCCCTCTTTATTAATGGTAAACTGATGCAGTTTTTGGTGGCAACTTAGATGGCCACTTTTATTGGATTGCTCGACTACCTTGATTTCCCTTTAACCATTCCTATGGTGTCAACGAAAGAGCCCTCATGACCTAGACAACCTTGCTTCCTCCACTGCTCTATAAAGCTATTTTTCACTTCAAACGCATCAATCCATCATAGAAGTAAACAAACTCATCTCATTCCAAAATCAGTAATTGTCATTGGAATAGAACTTAAAAAATCAAAGAACTTCTTGTGAGTATCAGTTTATGCCTTATGGCTACCGTGATTTTTACATGTACAGCCTTACTTGATGACTATATCTTGGATGGCCTTAAAATTTGATTTTCACTCGACAAAAGGGGATATGACCATTATCATTTGAATACCTGTCTTTTCCTTTTTTGGGTGGGGTTGGGGGCTTTCGTTATATTCTTGAACTGGCCTTTCAAATGTATGCTTTATCACCTTTATTTCAGTGAGCAGAATCACATTTTTCAAAGGATGTGATCTCTACCATCTTGGACCATCATTACTGTTTCTGTTGGGGGCAGACCTGTTTTGATGCATAAATCATTAAGTTGACTTCCCAGTCAAATCTTCATGCTACTTTTACCTCCGAACTCAGCCTGTCTCTTAAGTTTTCTTTTTGCAGGACTCATTTCTTTTTGGTTTATTAGTTTATTTGTACCATAGATTGCTGTTGTTAAGGCTATTATAGTATATTCTGTGGCATAGTTTGGATTGCAGTCTCTTTTGTACTGATCTATTGATGCTTGGCCTTGTTCATATTGGTGTATTTGAGACATCTTTTGTATATTGGAGTATTTAAATCTGATTTCATAGATGTTGAGGCACATTGGAGCTTGTACACGTATATTTTGTGGCCGCAATACTCCTGGGACTATACTTTCTTCCTACTTAATTCATTGAAAAGTTGTTACCATCTTACTGACATAAACCTTTTGATGCAATTCAGACACCAACTGTGATAGTATTCTCTTCAGCCTGCGCAGGACTGGCAGTTAAATTTCTGGATGTGTTGTTTTGCTTGGCATATATTATTCTATATGATATTTTGTGTATTCGATTGGTGATTTTCTAAACTTCTACAGATGTCTATGCCTAATTTGGAGGAAAAGTTATTTCCCCGCACAAAGTACTAATTTTTTTAATATTTTCACATGTAACAAGAATTTGATGTGTTGAAAGGTGAAATTTTGTGGGTAAATGTACTTGTCGTGATATTTTATGTTCTTGTGATATGCTGGCCTTTCAATTGTTAAATGGCATTCATTGGCTGGAGGACGACAAACTATGAACTGAAAAATCATTTTTGTATTCATCATGTTGTCATGTGGGCATTTAGTGCCCATTATAGAAAGACTAGGTGTATATGCTTGATAAATCCTTGCCATGTTGTGATGTGGATTCACCCTGTACTAAGTTGATAATATTGTCACTTAAAACTGCAGGTGGGGCTGTTGCTGCTGCAGCGCAACTTGTTTCCTCGTCTTATCATTCGGCACTGTCATCCCCTCCCTTACCTTCGCCTGCAAATGATGATAAGATTCATATGTCTAAAACATCCTCCACGCTTTCTTCCTCTGGGCATGCGTTCATGCTGCGTGTGCTAATTTTCTCTTGTAAATGCCGCCCTTCAGTTTTGTTTAGTGCTCGGCTATTTTATTTCCAGCTCCTGCGAACCATTTCCTGAGATCAGAGACATGTTTTACTTAATTTTTATTATTGGGAGGGCTGGATATTAAGTTTTACTTTACATAATAATTTATTAAATTTAATGTTTTTTATATTAATAAAAAAATTCACAACTTAAAAGATTTTTAAAAAAATTATTTATAGGCATCCAATAGAATATTAATTTTTTACGTAGAGGGTGTTTGGTAAAAAGATTTATTTTAGTTTTTTGATAATTTTAATTTGAGAAATGAAAAATTTTATGTTTGGTATATATTTTTTAAAATTATTTTTTAAAAATTAAAATTTTTAGGAATAATTTTTGGTCAATTTTTCTCCTAAACTATTCTTAGGGGAAGTGTGGTATTATTAAATTTTCATGAATATAAAAAAAAATTTAAATGTAAAAAGTCTATTTTACTTTATATCATGTATAAATACTTTTTAGTTATTATAAATATTATAAATATTAAAAAATGTAATAAAATAAATATGAGAAATGACCGGGTTTAGCCCATTCCTCGAAAGAAGTTTTTACGGGATCTATATCTACCAAAATTTTGACTTCTGGTTCTGGCGAACGAATAATCATTGAGTCCTCCTCTTTCCCGACAACACATACAATAAAATAAGTATAAATAAATAAAATAGTTTAAAGGTATTGTGATAAAAAATTTTAACATTTTCAAGAAAATTGTATTAAAACCAAACATGAGAGTAAAAGATTAACATTTTCATAAATGTTTAAGGCTAACTAAATGTATTTTATATCATTATTAGAAATTATAACTAATAGAAAACATAATTTTTAAGAATAAAAAATGTTATTGATATCAAATTTAAGAGTGTTATAGTCTCATTTTCTTAAAAAGATATTTAAAATTTAATTAATTATTTTTAATAATTATGTAAAATTTTTATAAATAACAAAATATTATCAATCTATCATAAACTTAAGGAATCATCATCAATAATTATATTTAAATTTTACTTAAATAAATTTGGTGTAATTATTAAATTTTTTTTATTATCTACAAAGCAAAGTAAAAACAAAAAAGTTTAAATAAAAAAAATTTTAACTTAAAAATTGTTCTTTGTCACTCAAATATAATAGCATTATTTAATGTTTCAATGATTTCCAATATAATAAAATGTAGTAAATTCAATAAATAAAAAAGTAAATACAATTTTAAAAGAGAAACACACTTATACAATATATTAACATTGATATTTGTATACGTAAATTTGTACATTAAGTATATACTATTATAAAAATTGTAGTAAAAAAAATAATGAGAGAGTGTGAAATCCATAATAATAAAAAGAAAAAAAAAATATAATGAGTGGTATATATTTGATATAAAAATTTATAATGTATAAACATTATTTTTCTTTTTGTTAAGGATTTTTCAAACGTATAAGGACCTACTTAGAATAATTTTTATTTTATTATTTTTTTAAATAATTTTTAAGAATAATTTTATAAAA
>JASKGM010000005.1:12482351-12493782 GCA_034509205.1 Ceratonia siliqua
TAAAAATACATCATATAAACATATAATTAATTAATTTTATAAAATAAAAATTATTAAAAAAAACATTAAACAAAATTTTAAAAAAATTTTTAAATTCTCTTACCGCCACACTTTTGTGGCTGTAGGGGAGTGTTCCCCATTCAACCAATTATGTTTTTCAATAGAACGATGGGAATATAAAGTCAAGAATAACTTAATGGGATCTAGTTAGATTCTAACTATCCAATATAGATTGGACGAATATGATTAAATAAATCTTTTTTTAAAATTTTTATATGGTATGTCTTTTGAGAACAAAACTTTTTAAAAAAATAATACAATAGACCTTAACCTTTCAATTTGTGTTGGATAGTCAAAATGTCTTCAATTAAACCCGATAAAATCTAAGACCTGACTAAATCTAAATCCATATGACGGGATCTGCACCGATCAGTACTCTACGTACTTTAACTTCTCTCTAGTTGTGCACTTCATGGTCACCGTCCATTCCGTGTTTATCACCATTCTCAAACTTTACCTTTTACAAAACCATAGATATTTAGCGGGGCTTCTTTCATCCACGTCCCCATCTTTCTCTTCACAAAAATAAATTTTAATTTCAAGGCATATTTTTTAGACGAAAAAAACTTTAGTTTAAATTCTACTTTTACTAAGACTAATTAAAAATTAAATAGAAGAAAAGGATAAAGTTATTTTCTTCGTTTAACTAATTAATACAAAGTAAAAAAAAATTAAAACGGCCTATTAAACTTATAATAATATTATTTATATACTTTATTTTCTTATATTTTTCTTATACCATTATTTTTAATAATTAATAATTAATAATAATTTTAAATAATGTTAAATAATAAAATAATAAATATAAGATAAAATATAAGAGTAATGTAAATTAATACACAAATATAAACTCATCAAAACTATATGGACAAACCTAGTCAGAGTAAAAAAGTGTTGACGATGAACGTCCACCTCACAAAACCCTAAGGTGACCAACTATTCTAAAATCTATTTTAGTGGATGAAATGAACCACTCATTTATTCAGAGGCAGCACTCGACGTAGAGACGTCACCTACCATACAATAACTAGGTTTCTGACGTGCACTCTCATATCCCCACTCATTCTCTCTTCTTCCTTTAATATTTAGTTTCCCCACAAACAAGCTTAGCGTCTGTGTAGCCTGCAGACAGATTTTTCTCTGCTATAGCAGCAACTCAATGGAAGAAAATGGATTGATCCACAGCATGACCAATGAGAATTCTCAGATTCCTGCAACAATATTTTCCCTTGAACCAAACAAGACCTGCGATGCTAAAGAAGCTGATATGGGGAAAGACTCGTGGTTGGGTTCTAAGTCGACGATGTATAATGAGAATGGTAAGGTTGAAGGAGAGGCCGTAATGGTAGATGGAGCAGGTGGTGGACGCGAAAGGCTGAAGAGGCACCGGGAAGAGGTAGCTGGACAGGTTCTGATACCGGATAAATGGAGTGAGGAGCAGCTGCTCAAGAACTGGATCGACTATACTACTTTTGATGCGTTCTTTGCTCCTCATAGATTGATCGTTACTGCTCGTGATGCGCTTATTGCTGATGGACATAAAGCAAGGTCACAGAGATTAAGGCTTCGAAGTAGTTGCTAATTTGTTTCCAGTAGCTAGCATAGCCGTATCTTTTCCCCAGACCCTAGTGAACGGGGTCATGACTGAACTCATCTTTGCTTCTTCGTTTTATATAATTAATTGATGGCAAAATAAAGGGAAAAGAAGAACAATCACATTTATTCTATTTTTCTTTTTCCTATTCTCACATCATGCACTGGAAATGCAGTCGTAGTCTTGTTTTCCTTCTCATTCTCTTCCTGCACGATATAATTTGTGTCGTTTAGCAGAAAAGAGAAGAATATAAGACAAAGTTCAACTAACTATATTGCTTGGAATATCTATCTGGCCATATGATTATTTTATATTTTGGATCAAAAGGAAGGAATCTATACCAAGATTATGAGATCAATGAAAACAAACTTTTGCAGCCCAGCCCTGTAAATTTAATTTGGTGGTGGTACTAGCTACTTGGAATCTACCTGGTCCAGTTAAAAAAAAAAGACCATTTACCTTAAATATATATGGAGATATACAAAAATTTGGTGTGGACCTAGAATAGGAATGATCACAACTATTGTTAAACATGTTTTTTCTTTTAGAAGAGAAACAATTTTAGGGGAGAATGGAGGTTTGAATCTCTTATTATAAACAACTAGCACTTAATGTTAAGAAATGTGCCACGACTATTATTTTTTGGACTATTGCTATGCTTCTTAGTTTTTTTTTTTACATATTTATATGTAAGTTTTAATTAAGTACTCTATCAAATGCTCTCTTGCATTCATTTTTTTTAGTATATAAATGCATTTAATTAATTTACACCCATCCAAAAATAAAGCATTTAGCGAAGAAATCATAACTTAAATGGTATTCTTCCTAACACTAAGTGTTAAGATGACTTAAATGTTGAGGATTTAAAGGCTCAATTTCTCATCTATGTATCAAAAAAGTAAAAAGTAAAAATAATGAAAACAAAACATCTAAACTTACACATTTTTAAATGCTGTTGATTATAGGTTTGACACATTTTTTGATGAATTAGTAATGTAAACATGGTGACAGAGAAAACTTCTTCTATACAATGTCATCAAATTCAGACAATAAACTTTTAAAAAATAAGGGGTTACTTTCTTTTTCAAAATCTTTGTTATTTGTCCAAAAAAAAGTGAGACGAGACTTTTTTTTGAGACGGGCCTAAAATTCTAACCTGGACTCTTGATAAGGGCTTTGTTAGGCCCTTTTCTGATTTAAATATCGACCATTTTTACAAAGCCCGCTCCAGACCTACCCAACTTCGGCCCGTACCCACCTATACCTGTCTGCAATCGTTCCCACCTTATATAACACTCCGTTAGCCGCCCGAAACCCTAGGGTTTCGGCCTGCTTCTATCTCTGGTAATCCCTCTATCCAGTCTCTGCACAGATACAGTCGTCAAGAAACCACACAAGCAAGCACACAAACACTTAGGAATCCCCTTTGTATTTTTCTTCGATCACTTCTGCTCAGCCGATCCCAAAAATGGCGGTCTTGAAGTTGCTTTTATTTATTTTTTTCGTTTAATTCAATGCAGTTTTGTTCACAGGAGGGAGATCTGTAGCCGCTGTGTTGAAAAAGGCGAAGATTGAAGATGAGGTACTTAGGATTTCATTTTCCATGCGTGACATGTCTATTCTAATTTTCTAGCTTGTCTTGCTAGTGTATATATTATATATGTCTAGGCCCAATATCTCTTTGTTGTATCATTGATTCCCATCTTCCATTTAGGACGTTAGTATTTGATAAGCTCCTTAAATTTGCATTATTGAAGGATTCGACAGTCTTCTGCTTTAAGCTCACTTTCTTGTTCACCATTTAGCCTTATGCTGCTGGTTTGAACATTTAATTTTGATTTCCATTTCATTGCTCATTTTAGACTGACATCTTTGGTCATATGTTTTAACATTCCATGCGTAATGGTACTGAGAATTATTCAGTGTGAATTGATGCACGTGATAAAACCCAGTGTTTCTGCTCTACGGAAGATGTCCTGGGTCTAACATATTTTCGCCGTTGACTTTGCAGTAAGCTTCAAAGTGATGCTCTAAGGGAAGCTATCTCAGGAATCATGGCTGATTCCAAGGAGAAAAAGCGTAACTTTGTGGAGACCCTTGAACTCCAGATTGGGCTGAAAAACTACGATCCACAGAAGGATAAGAGGTTTAGCGGTTCTGTGAAGTTGCCCCACATCCCTCGTCCCAAGATGAAAATATGCATGCTTGGAGATGCTCAGCATGTTGAAGAGGTATTAATTTCTTATAGTAAACAATCTTTGGAATCTTTAATTAGGTCTTGCAATATCTAGAGGCAGTGTGACATAATATCCTTACTTTGGGATTTATAAATTTTCCTCACAAATTGTTTGAAAAGGATGATATCTGCGTTTTTTTTAATTGCTTTTGTAATTCGATTGATGATAAACATTTGATTGTTGCTTGATTGTACAAAATAATTTTGTTATTGGGGAGAATTTTGCCCCTTATTTTCAGATTGTGGAGCTATCTCTTTTATCCTTACTGGCTTACTAGTTGTCAATAATGTCTTCTTTGTTTCAGATTTATTCTGCATGAAAATACCTGTAGTAGTACTATGATGTTCTTTATTGGACAGCGCTTCAAGAGGATATTTTTGCAGCCACTTTATTTATTATTTGTATATGTTTACTTTTGTAAGATAATGGTGACTGTTTTGGATAATTTTGAATTTAAACTTTATATTTGTTTTAAATAACTAATTTCTTACTTTTGTCTCATATTAACATCTGATACTGTAATCTGCAGGCTGAGAAAATAGGGTTGGACTATATGGATGTGGAAGGGTTGAAGAAGCTTAACAAAAATAAGAAATTGGTTAAAAAACTTGCCAAAAAATACCATGCGTTTTTAGCTTCTGAAGCAGTCATAAAGCAGATACCCCGTCTTTTGGGTCCTGGTCTTAACAAGGCAGGCAAGTTTTTTATGTAAACATACAAAATAAGTCTTGTGAATTTTGAACTGTTAGCCATCGATATTCTGTTTCTTGTTTGTTGATGGTTTTTTGCTTCCTTTTAATAGGTTCACGATGATGCATTAATATTAATTTCATTAATCATTGTGCAGTTTCTTTCCTTGTGTCTGTTGTCTGTTTGCATCAATATTGTTATGAGAGCCCACTTTTTCCCATCATATATACCCCTTTTTTTTTGGGAAAAATTAGATGTGGCAATATTTTTTTATCGCATATCACTAATCATGTGATTTTTGCGTACATAGGGAAATTCCCCACACTTGTTACTCACCAAGAATCTCTCGAGTCAAAGGTAAATGAAACCAAGGCCATGGTAAAATTTCAGCTAAAGAAGGTGCTCTGCATGGGAGTTGCTGTGGGGAATGTTAGTATGGAGGAAAAGCAAATCTTTCAAAATGTACAAATGAGCGTTAACTTCCTTGTCTCCTTGTTGAAAAAGAACTGGCAGAATGTGAGTTGTCCACCCTCTCTACATTAACTATTATCACTGATGCTTTTTAGATGGTAAATTTCTTTTGTGTGTGTATTGAATCATAACTAAGCACTCGGCTAGTAGAACTGTAGAATTGTGGTTTGCTGTGGTTACTGATTTGCAATTGTTGACACCTTATACTGTTGTTTTTTCATCATAATAATATTTTAATAGTGTAGTGTTGCTTTCTAACGATCTCTATAACTCTTACCTTCCTTTACTCCTACTTGGAATAGCTGAGTAGCTTGTGCCTAATATTTAATATGCTTGGATGAGTCAGCTAATGAGTTCAATTGCTGTGGATTTCAGGTTCGTTGCCTGTATCTGAAGAGTACAATGGGGAAATCATACCGTGTCTTTTGAGAGCTTTATTTTTTCCAAGTTGCTATGGCGCTTTATATTTTTTATTATCTACTGTAAGCCAATAGTTGGACAAGTATTTGGATGTTAGTTCTTTTTGGTTGAGATGCTTGGTAGATTTTGGTGTTATAATTAATGCTTAGCAACATTGAGAATGTTAGGCGTGATTTTTTGAGTTACCCATTTACTTGTTCTATTTTTTTTCTCCCAACCCTTCTCCGCCTCTGAAATGCAATTTAATTTGTTTTTATGTGTTGGGTTGACATATATGGTGATTGGGATGGGATGGCGCATTTACGCATCCGTAATTTGTAGGCATTTATTTTTATATTTAAGTTTATCTCTAAACAAGTCAATTCTCAGTTAGGATTGTATGGGTAGTGTCAGTTCGGGGTCAATTCTCCTTAGCATTGGTATGGTTGGTGTCAGTTTGAGGATAGTGCGGAGTCTCGAAATTGCATTCAGGGGCGCACAACTGCTTTTATCTATTCTTTTCAGAATAAAGAAATGTTCATATAACTAATATCTAGTAGGAAGGAGTCTAGTCGTATTACCTACTTCGGCATTGGAGTTTAAAATGCCATACTTTTGTTAGTAAATTGGGATGAATACAACTTATTTCATATACATTGATTTGTCTGGGTTGAATACCGTTGCAACATCTGGTATCGTGATGTGATGCCTTTGAGATCTACCTGTTGTGTAAGCAAGCTTGATGCCTTGGCTTCAGCTGGAGAGCCTTCAATTGAGGGAAAATTTGTAGCTGAATGAAGTTTACTAAGTGTCTGCGATAAATGTAAGCTCACAAGGCAATCAGATCTATTTGGTACTTGGTGATTCTAAAGCCATTGGGGTTGGCAGATCAAGACCCTGAAAATGTTAGTTCATCAACATAAATGAATGAATAAATATAATGTTCATTCATTTGAATAATTATTTTGTCTCTTTATTTTCACATAAAAATATTCTCTGCTAGCTGCAGCCTGCATGCCAAATTAATATACACGATTCATTTGAAAATATTAGAAGATAAAGAGATCAAATTGTAAATAAGTGGCAGACTTATATAAAAAATGAGAAAAAAAGTATTAAATTACGGTTCATTTTATGAACACTTTTTAGAAGAAATTATTTATTCGTGTTTAATAGGACAATATATTTTTACATGGTGCTTATGAGATATTATAGTCTTATATGATATTAAGATATTGTTCTTTTTTTTAAAATGATTTAATTATAGTTATAATAGAACAATCATTTGTAATTGAATAATTAATAATTAATTTTTGTAAGAAAAATAAACACTATCTTGGCATATAAAATTTTGGGTGGACAAAATAAATAAAATTTTAAAAAATAGAGGATTATTAATTAAATAAGTATACATTTTATATGAGATAATTTTTGGACATAAATAGCTGTAATCACGCACAATAGGAGCAAGTAGAGAACAGTGGGTAAGTAGGATTGGCTCCTGGCGATTAGGGAATCTTTGGGTTCCGTCAATTTTCCTGTCAAGATGCCAAAGGTGGCATCGCTTTCTCTCCGCCTCTCTTATATCTCTCTCACTCCCTGCTTGGATTTGTCTGCTTCTATACATTAGGGTTTGAGTTGTTGCTCACTCGTGATCCAGCTGACTTATATTCTCCACTCCCCCTTCTCCTTCCCCCTCCGCCAAAATTAGAGCTTCATCAAGTTTCCAGTTTACTCTTTACATTGGGTCCTCCCCTTCATTTTTGTAAGCGCTTTAAATCTCTTTTTCTGTTGATCTGCTATGAGTGGTTGGGTTTCGTTAGATCTTCTTGTATTTAACCTTCGTGCTAGTGTTCAGAGCTCTATAATGTTGCCTTGTGATTTAATTTGTTCTTGAGGTGGATATACGTGTTGCAAGACTTGGGACTTGCTCTTATTTTCGTTGCTCAGAAAACTCTGCAATAGGACATAACAAAAATCCAGAACTCATGTTAGATAAGTGAATAGAGCTATGAAAAATGCATTGATGAAAGAATCGTTTTCTGCTTCGGGGATCCTTTTTCCAGCTCTTTTCTTATTATTTCCATTTTCTTTATTTATTTTTATTTATTTGTTATGGGTTGGCAGGGTGATATAAGTCCAATATTACACGGAAATTCTAAAGTTTTCCAGTTGACGTATATATTAACATGGTCTGTCTTTAAGTTATTCCTGGAATAGTTTGTTTTATGCATAAGAAATGTACAAGAATATTGCCTTTGTTCATCTTCAATCTAATGAGGTTCCTTACTAAATAGGCATTGGCAAGTTCATTTTATGTATTATATATTTGGAGCCTCGAGTGAAGAGCAGAGAGCCATTAGCTTGCCTCTTCTCATAGCGCTCCATAAATCAATTGCCTTATAGAACAGGAATGGAAATGCTTCCATTCCTTGTAAATTTTGCAAGGCATAAATTTATTTATTATCATCGCAAGAAAACAATTGACAATTTGCTTTAGGATGAGGATTAAACTTCTTTACCTACCTAACTTCAGACTAGAGGCCTTTGTTACCGTCTCCTCCTCTGGTTGGGCGATGTTTGAAATGAAAAGCTCTTGTATTCTCATCTACTTCCTTCTCAATCTGATTAAAAAAAAGGACTTCCTTCTCATAATGCCTCTCATTTAGACTAATTTTGGGCTTTGATGGAGGGGAGATGGTGAGCAGATTGTAGCTTTAACGAGTTAAGAATAACTAAGCACAGAGAAACTTCAAAATTGCTGCTTATTTAATCTTTGTGCATGTGGAATATGCTGACCACCAGGTTGTAAGCGCATAGCATAAAATAAAATATATGAACTTACACAAAATGCTGTGTCTTGTGACATATAGCTAGTGAGTTATAAAAAGGAATCTAGTGGAGACAAACCTTGTTTCTATATACCATTCTTAGCACAGACACTTTAATAAAATATTACAAACAGACTAAAGATAATTTGTGGATATAAGGGAGTTTAAATTGCACATCTGCTTTTATGCATTGTATATTTATACTTATAGTAATATTGATATTCTTGTGAACATTAGCAATGACAAATGTCATATACAGCAGTTTTACATTAGTTGAAAGATCATTCATGTATCATCTTTGACGAACCAGCTACTCTAATCTACAGTATTATATATGAATTTGTCTTGTAATGTTAGTCTTACAGAACTGCATCTAATTTGACTTCACTCTCCAGTCTTTGACTTTTATCATGATATATGACCTATTTCAACTCCTAGACACCTAGTTGGTGTTTTAATAGATTAAATTAGTGATATGGATTAATTTTCAAGGTGATCATGGCAACCATGTCAACTGTAAGGGTTTCCCCTCATTGCTTGTTTCGAACTGCGAGCCATAACCAATTCACCAGTGTCTTAGTGAAGTGCCCTTCTTCTCTTGGATCTGTGAAGAGTGTTTCCAGATCATTTGGCCTGAAATTATCCCCCTTATTTAGAGCAACTGCCATGGCTTCATACAAGATTAAGCTGATTGGTCCAGATGGACAAGAGAATGAGTTTGACGCTGCTGATGATAGCTACATCCTAGATTCAGCAGAGAGTGCTGGAATTGAGCTCCCTTATTCTTGCCGGGCTGGAGCATGCTCTACCTGTGCGGGGAAGATAGTTTCTGGTTCAGTGGATCAGTCTGATGGCTCATTCCTTGATGACAATCAAATGAAGGAAGGTTATCTGCTGACCTGCGTCTCCTATCCGACTTCAGACTGTGTAATTCATACCCACAAGGAAAGCGATCTGTATTAAAAACAGCTGGTCAGAAAGTTGAGGACTTGGCAGGAGGAAACTGGACTTAATATAGATCTTGGGTCCTGCCTGTTCTGCTTTTTCAATTTGCGTATGTTAGTGCTCATTCAAGCATTGGTAGAATGTTGCTTATGAGATGTTATGGATTTGTGCCAGGAAGCATTGTGATATTAAGATTGACGAACGCCTTCAGTTGGCCAGTAAATAAGATAAATGTCTAATGTCTCGACTTTGCAGAATGGATAGTGCCTTCAGACACAAGGGATACCTAAAACCTGCTCATGTCACTTGATGAGGAAGTAGCGTATGGTCCTTTTGATAATGAACTAAATCATTACATTTGGAATCAAGAATATTAGGATTAAATCTGAACTGACATTATTAATACAACCGTTTCTTGTAAACCCCAATGTCCACCCTTAAGTGGAAAGCTGAAATCTACAACATAGAGGGAGGAGGGATAGGGATAAGCAGTATTATAGTATTTATGTTCATTTTCATGTAAAAATAATATTTTTATTCTCGTGTGTATATTCCCGTGGCTATTAAATTTAAAGTTTATTTGGGTACTATTAAATCTTTAAATATCTAAATTTGTTCATATAAAATTTAAATAACAAGAAACCAAAATCTTAAGTAACCATTGATATTAATCCAAACAACAAAATTGATTAATTAACAATTAATATCATTCAAACAGTAAGGAAAAGTTTTAAAAACTTATTCATTTTAAATTTTGGTAATCACAATAATAGAATAAAATATTAAGTAATATGTTTTAATAATACAGGGAGAAGAATATATATAATATTATAAATATATTATAAGTAATTCTCATGTAGTTGCAAGGAATCCTGTTAAAGAAATCCTAATCGTTTAATGAGGATCATAAAAATAAAATTTTTATTAATTCGTGTCCCTCCCATAAAATGTCTAAATCTATCATTTATATTCATATCCAGACCTAAACAGTAAAATGCCATCCGAGGGGGGAGGGTGAACTGGGAAGGAGGCAAAGTTAAGGGAGAACCAAGTCAAGATTTACTCAGTGAGGGTGAGTGGTTGCTGGTAAGTGGTACCACCAAAACCCCAATTAGCTGCCCCTTCAAGGGGTTAGCTGCCCCTTCAAGGCATGTCTTATCATCTCCAACCGTTTTGACTCCTAAGAAGTGTATAATGGTAAATACATAATTAGAGATAAGAAAACTAAAAAATATTATTTTTATAAAAATTTAAATGGTTAATATATTTTATGAACGATCATTTAAAAGCATATCCTGCAGTTCAAATAATACTGAACAATGTGCAAGATTCATCTTACATATAGGGGGCAGTCTGGAGAGGATATTTTTGTCCTAATAAATAAATAATCGTAATTGCCAATTTGCTAAATCGGAAGTGGATTTGTGGGTTATATAATTGAACTTTTCAGAAGCAGACGCGTCATGGGGATGTTGATAGTGGTAGTTAGTACTTACCTTTATTGGATCCTAAGCAACATCATTAAAAAGTTCAAAGATCGTACTTTTAAGATCACCTTCTCCATGGCAGCTTTCCAACTTTTATTATTATCTTTGCTCAAAATCAAAAGTAACACAGAACATTTCAAATTAATCATAAATAATCACTTTTCTATACTTTTTTTTATTTTAAAATAATAATTTATTTATTATTTTATATTATTAATAAATTATTAATAAATTATTCTTATTTATTATCATTTTTAATAGAATAAAAAAATGTTAAATTAATTTTAATAAAAATAATATAATTTAATATAACTATTTTATACTATAATTAATATTATTTAATAAATTTAGTAACTCTTGTGTTATTACTTTAAAGGTTAAATATAATTTTAAAATGAAAAGAGTAATAAAAAAAATAAAAAAATATGTAAATAATTGTGCTTCTTATAAACATCCTCTTGTTATCATTATTAAACAAAGGTTGAATAAAATTAAATATATATTATTTTTTCCTAATATAAAAATTATTAAAAAAATCCAAATAGCCCATTTCAAATGGTCTAAATTTTGGATTAAATTCAGTCATTTTTTTAAAAAAGTAATCAATTATTTTTATGATATTATAATTATTCATTAAATTACATTAAAATAACGTAGAAGAAAATAATTGAATACATATCCTTAAATCTTGTTGTGTATATTGGTGAAGCAACTTTA